>CAWUFW010027013.1:0-29468 GCA_963921515.1 Calotriton arnoldi | reverse complement strand
CTCCATCACCCACACTTTCTGGCCAGGCTAATACTCCACCATAGTAGTTTTCTGGTCATACCAGTGCTTCATGACTTCCCTGTTAGCCTCCGAGTTATCAGTGGTCTCTTTCCAGAAGCGCTTCATCTGACTTGGGGGCTAATATATAGCTCAATACATCTTGAGGGGTTTCTGTCGGGATTGCCCCCACTCCACCTTTACAACACTGAGTGGTCCATACACAGAGTGGCCAAACAGAAGTTCAAAGAGACTGAACCCCACGATTTTCTGAGTCACTTTCCTGTAGGAAAATAGACCTCGTGGTAATACGATGTCCCACTTATGCCACATGGGTTCTAGTATGCCCATAGTCATGGCTTTCAGGGTCTTGTTGAATCCTTCAACTAGTACATTTGTTTCAAGGTGGCATGATGTGAAGAATATGTAGGTTATTCCTCACTCATTCCACATGGCCTTCATGTATGCAGACATGAAGTTGGTGCCTCTGTCACACACTACCTGCTTGGGGAAACTCATAAGGGTAAAGATCCCCATCAGGGCCCTGGCCACCACGATGCAGTTACCTACCTCAGTGGAATAGCATCAGCTTACCGGATGGCATTATCCACCAAGACCAGGATAAACCTATTGCTGAGGCTATCCAGAGGCCCAACAATATCAATATCCACCCTTTCAAAGAGTGCTTGCATTACAGGAAAAGGAATCAGCAGGGCCATTTTTTCCCTGACTCTACACTGGCATGGAAGGCCATGTAGGATCTACAGAATGCATATGATTGCATCCTCATCCGAGGCCCAAAAAATATGTGACCAGCCAAATGTTTTGTCCTGTCCCAGATGTCCTGCCAGGAGGATGTCATGAGCCAACTCCAGTAAGAATGCCCAGTAGCACTAGGAGACCACCAATACATGGGTTGACCCAAACTCGGGGCCCTTAGACTTACTATACAGGAGATCATTCTACCAATAAGTGAGGTGATCACCAAAGGTGTTGCCAGCTACTTAGGCCTCCTCCTGCCACCATAGAGCTTCAAGAGTGGGGCACACAATTTGCACCTTGCAGAACGATGCCTGGGTCGGAACCGCATTCAGTTTTTCACCATGCTTGCTCGTGTAGATTTCTCAGGGCAGCAATGACTTCCACTTTAGGTTCCAGGGTGTCATCCTCCAGATCAGCCTCCTCCCGAACAGTGGGAATTTCTGGTGTCAGTTTCCCATACCTCCTGCCCTTCCTCTCTTGGCGGATACTTGGGCCACTTTTTCATGGTCCAGGTCCTTCTACCTCAACCTGATGGGCTGCCATGGATTGTGTTGTCAGGCAATCCCAACCTCTCCAAATGGGACCTCATCTCCACCTCTTTCCAGATAGTCTGCTCCAGGTCATTTCCTAACGGATGGTCACCAGGCATGGCTGGACTCACAGCTACCTTTAAGGAACCTGAGAACCCTCGTCAACACAGCCACAATGCCTCAACACCATGTTGCTGCTCACTTGAATGAGAGTAGGCATGGCCAGAGATGTGTCACTAATACCTCTATTTAACTCTGTCCCTCTCACATGTTTCCTACATAAAAGTGACGAAAACAAAAGTGAAAAAAGAGACCCAGCAAAATTGGGTGGGGTCGGACTTCTCGAGGTGCAGCCAATTTGTGTCACGAACCTGGCCACGTAGTGTGACCAAATACATTTCATCCATTGGTGATTCTACTTTTGTCTTCAAGGAACATGTCATTTTAAGAATGTTGTTAAATCATTGTTCATTCATCTACATGTTATAGCACTTGGCACAGCATGGAATGAAATCTAGCCTGATCAGCTGTATTCACTGATAATCAGAAAATGATTAATTGATGTTAAACACCCAGCTAATGGGTCTCAATTCCACCAGCGAGGGAGCGGTCATGATTAACAGTATTATGAGATATGATATCCCATAATCCTGCAGAAATGTGCCCTGCCTGATTAGTGTCACTTCAAATTCCCTGCGGAATTCCTGTTACTTTGCAAACATCATTTGCAATTGCAATCAATCACCCTAATGTGATGCGACCAGTAAGGTAACCCTTCTGATTCGCTTGCCGGTCGCACTCCATCATTATGATTGTAATTGCCTTGCTTACGTCCCGTCACTGTCCATATCACTAATGCCTAATTGAAATAAGCAAAGTAGTAACCCGGTGTAAATACCGATGCTCTTCCTGTAGTAGTAGGGCTTGTGATGTTGCTGTTGAAAAAAACCCTGTGGAGCCAAACGCTAACCGCTTAACTGGGCCTGTATGTGGTGCCATCACAGTTCCCTGGGAAAGTTAGCAAAAAATATTTCTCTTCGTTTAAAAAATGTTTATCGTTCCCACAAATAAACAAAATTCATTGTGTAAGTACATTGTAAAGGCGTAGGAGTCATTTGCTAAGGTTTTGCTCAGGCCCTCACATGGCACACGCCAAAATGTAGCATTCTTTTACTAAACATTTCAAAAGACCACAAGGGCAGCACACAATTCTATTGCACGGTACAAGCGCCTGCACAAACTGTAGTAAATGTATCTATTAGTGAGAAACATTAGAAATACATATGTAGCATTAAATCTACCCAGAATTTGCATCACATGTGGGCTGGTAACACAGCTCCTCTGGTAAATTCCCATTTTGAAAATACCCATGATGGTAAACAGAGCGCTCTGAGTCTCGCTACCAAACATCTTTTATTTTTGGACCTTTGTTTGCACTGTGTTCAAGGTCTTTGCTATGCTCCCTTCTTGTTTTGTGTGTTAGCTCATTATGTTAATTAATCATGCTATGTGCCTTACGTTAACTATTTTATGTTGATGCTTTTAATATTTGCCATCATTTAGTTAATCTGTTTTACTTTCCTAGTTAGGGGTCAGACTGGGACAGAAAATAGGCCAGAGTACCAAAATAAAAGTGACCCCCATTAGTGAAGTAGATACCTAAAAAAAGTTGCCCTTGTTTGCAAATTGGGACCATTTTGAACTTCTAAAGGTATGTTGTTTAAACATTTTTCAAGGTATGCAAGAGTGCATGAATATGAGCTTGCTGCAGGCAATGCTTTTTAATATCAGGGAAATTAACAGTAAAAAACTGACCCAGCAAACCATAAACCAGGCTTACAAAACAGCCCCAAATAAAACCAGGCCACACACTGACCTGTCAGAGCAGCCCTTGCAAGTACTGCCTGATTTCCCTATAGGCCAGTCCGAACCTGGTCCCAGTAGCCACGAATAATATATGCTTTTGTCCTGTGACAGAAGCATCTGGGCTCCATTTTTGGATTTCATCAGCCCTCTTCTATTGTATTTATAGGTTTATACGTTCCTATCGATCTTAACTGTCCTCTTTCCAGGCCTTGTGCTAAGTGTTGGATTTGTAAAAGAATGAGTGCCAGTGCCCGAAGCTCTGCTCAGAAGTCCAGAGCCGGTGCAATTAAAGGCCAGGGCATGGAATGCCAAACCACCTGCAACCTCTTTAATCCACTACCAGACGGCCCTTGCCCCATTATCTCACTCTTGCTCTTGCATTGGTCTTTCGCTTCCACTACCTGCCCGTTTCTTTTTTTGTGTGTATCTCATTCTCTTGGGAAATGCCAGGTCAGGAAAAATAAGTGGCGATACCCAAAAGTAAGAGCTACTGGCCCCCACCAACAACCACCAGCTCAAATTAAGCACAGTTTGTCTTATGATGGACTATCTGAGATTGCTGCAAGCGCAAATGCGCTCAGCACGCACACTGCTGGCACACCTAGGCACCCCTAAGGCAAGCCTTGTGTGCCTGTCTGCGTCTATCCTCACCCAGCTCAAACCCTTTCATACGGCACACCTTCTCTCAAGTAGAGCTTCTTACTATTGGCTGCACAGGAGATAGGTCCCCTGGCACTATCTCTCCCCCTTGATAGTCATGTTTGCTCTTCAGCAGTTCCTCATGGTGCCATCTCTCCCCCTACTTCATCAACTTGGTTTCACTAAGCCTGTAACCCTGACCTTGCCATTGCCGTTCCTCTGGGCTATAACATCTTCATCAATATTGCCTTAAAATAAAAGGCGTCAGCTTCACAATTATGTTTAGAAATTCTTTGACCATCTGTACTCTGAAGGCCGCTTCTTTCCCTCTTGCAGAATCTCTCCTTTTCAGCATTACCTTTAGTGCTACACAACCATTTTAGGGTGCCGTTCTCTATCCACCGCCTGAGCCTTTTATCACTTTTGACCCCCACCGATTTTATCTCTCCTCTTGTGCTTTAAAATCAAGCTTGATAACCTAAGCCTCACTCTCATATCTGTATCTCCCTATTGATGTCATTGCTTAACAAAGCAGCATCTGTGGCCTACAACTCCTAGCTCACATTTGCTCTCCACTTTATAATTCCTTTAATAATGTTTCAGTCCAAATGTTCTTCTCCTTCTGTGCCTTAGTTTTTGACAGAACCTGAAAATACTAAACACAGATCCAAGTGTTAAGAGAGGATCTGGTGTCGCAATCATTGCCCTTTGGTCAAGGTTTCCTACTTGGGGGCCTATTACAACATTTCGGCTGAGCAGTGGAGCGGCCATGCAAACTGCTGCGCCACCGCTCTGCCGAAGGTCGCCCCGCCCGCCAGATTACGACAAACAAGTAGTCTGGCAGGTGGGCGGGGCGGTGATCCCGTGGCGGTGTCTCCTTTAAGGGTGGCGGTGCCTTTGAAAAAGGCATTGCAATCGGACTGCACTACAAGGTTCCTGTATGGCATGGACTGGAAAGTCTGTGCCGTGCAGGAACCTATGTGCATGCACACAGAGGGGCACATGTTATGCCCCCCTGTGTACATCCACATATGTTTGAGACACAGGTGGGGCCTGTAGGGCTCCCTTTGTTTCCTCTTCACCAGGGTTTTCATGGCGGTGGAGCCACCATTAAAACCCTGGCAGAGAGGAAACTCGTAATATGCTTGGTGGGATTGTGGCGGTCCCGCCAAGCATATTGTGGCCTCTGACTGCTGCTCCAATGCCAGGGAACGGCGGGTCCCTGTCGGAGCTGGCAGTCCCAGGGCGGTCCGACTGCCTAGGTCGTAATCAGGCGGTTGAACCGCCGGTGCGGCAGTGGCTGAATCCGTCACCACTGCCCTACCATGAGTCTAGCAGTCCTCGGACCGCCAGACTTGTAATAGGGCCCTTAAGTACCCCGAAGTAGTACAAGAAAATGATCAAGCTCTGCTGCAAACAACTTTTCTTATGATTTTTTTTAACTTGTAATCTCTTCAACTGGCAATTTAGTTTCTTGTATCATGCCATTTCGTCTGACTGTAATGCGATCTCTACTTTATTTGATGGTAAAATGCTTAAGCTGTCTCTCAATTTTCCCTCTTCTCCCGCAATGACGGCTGATCATCTTGTAAATCTTGATTTCTCTCATCATCATTTCTACTTTTGAAACACTGTCTACAAAGAAGAACAGCTGCCTCTTCAACACAAACTGGTTGTCCTCTCTGTCCATCCAAATTCTCCATTTGGCTTCTCAAGGAATCTCTCTAGGCATTGCTACTTTCTCTAAACCTTTACCTTTAGCTTTAGCCATGGTTACCTTATTTCTGGAAACAAGTGCTTCTTGTTCTCTCTCCTTAGAAAGATCTCAGTAAGCCTTTGTATTCTTAGCATTTCAGACCCATTTCGTTCTATGCCTTGCTCGGACTACTCATGAATGAGAATCGCTAGCTTGGGAGGGTGTTCCTTCTCCTACTTGGCTTCCAAAGTCTGGAATAAGCTACTTCTGAGCATTATAGCAGTTGAATCTTTTATCCAGCTTGAAAAATATCAAGACTTGGTTGTTCTCTTAAGGTCCATTCTGTTTCTAGGATTTTATCTCAGCACCATGATGCCCTAGTGGGGTAACAGTTGTGCATTATCAATTCAGTTGAGTTCAATCCACATATAATGTGCAAGCTAATGTGCTTATAATGTTAGCGTGATAATTAAAATAGATTTTTACTTTGGGCCATAGCACTATAATTGGGGTAGCAAGAACTGGTATTCCTAGAAGGCAATAAGGTTCTCTGGCTCCCTGCAGACAGGCACCTACTGACAAATATCTTAAAGCAAAGCTCCGAGCCCTCCATGGGATTCTGTAAGTAGGACTACCCTTACACCACAGATAATGCAGTTAATGTGTCGTCTGGGCTCCTAGTTGGGAGATCTTTCCAAAGTTTTTTATTTTACTATTTTATTGTGTCTGCTACAGGCTGTGTGAATTGTGTTACAATCTTGTGATTGTTTCTGGGGCTGGGGTGAATCTTCCCCCTTTGGGAGCAAGACAAGCTACAATCAGATCAGATTAGATATTGTGTGACAGTCTAGTGAGCACCAAATTCCCTTCATAAGGTTCTAAGGTTTACCAGTTACAGCAACAGCCCCAGAATAGCAGGAGGATGAGGAGCTGGACCTGGAGGATGAGGAGGAGGGCCTGGGCACAGACCTTGAGTTTCAACAGCCTGAAGATGACGAGGACAGCTGATTCACTACAGTGCAGCCCCCTGCCAAACCAGAAAGCAGTGTCAGTGGCGTAGGAAGGGGGGTGCGGTGGGTGCAGGCCGCCCCGGGTGTCATCACTGAGGGGGTGACAAAAATGGCAAAAATATGTGCTTTAAACACATATTTTTGCCATTTTGTCAAGCCGGGGGGTGACAAGAAATCACTGAAGGGGGTGACAAAATGGCAAAAATATGTGTTTTAAACACATATTTTTGCCCTTTTGTCAAGCCGGGGTGACAAGAATTTTTCCGCACCTTGAACCACCGGACATTGCTACGCCACTGAGCAGTGTGTCCACCCAAGGCCTGTCCTCTGAGGAGTTGGCGGGCAGGAAGTCTGAGAGAGAGGTCAGGGTGCTGTGGCTAAACCCAAGATGGAGGAGGCAGCAGCCAAGCGGGCCCTGGAGGAAAAGAAACCAGCCATGGACAAGAGAATAGCTCATGAGAGGAGTCTGAATAAGCTGGATCTACAAGTCAAGCAAGCAGAGTCTAGAAGCAATGGTGACAGCATGCATTCAGTATCCACTGGAGAGGTAAGAGTCTGCATCCCACAGACTCTTACCTCTTCAGTTGATACTGAATGCACGCTGTCACCATTGCTTCTAGACTCTGCTTGCTTGACTTGTAGATGCAGGATTTGTTGGCCTATAGACCAGCTAGTTCACAGTGCCACCGTCAGCCCCTGAATCCTAACAGGGAGCATATGGTTTCTGGCAACCACTGAACATGAAAACTCTGACCCCTCAAGGATTGTGGAAACAGTGCAGAACCCTTTGCTCAGACACTGGTGCTCGGTTATTCTTAGAGAAGTATACAGAGAATACACAGTGGAACGTTTTCAATAAGTTAATTGAACCAACGTTATTCTTGTATAAATTACTTGTGCTGCAATGATTAGTAAACAGAAGCAGATAAAAGTGAACACAAGCACCAAAAGCGTAAATAGTAGATATAGTTCTACCATGGTGCTAAAACAGTGTACATATTCAGGCGTATAAAACAAGGCAGTAATCGAGCATACTCCTTCTATGCAAACCCTACTATAAGTGTACCTAGAGTGTGTGTGCGTGTAGAGCCAAGAATCCCCAAAGGGATGATCCAACCCCATTACCTGATGGGAGAGAATGAAGGACCCCGTCTTGGTCACGAACTGGACGCCCCTCGCAAGATGTCAGACCGCTGAGTGGTGAAGTCTCAGCATGCAGGGACCCTCAGTGTCAGCTGAAGTGCCTCCTCTACCAATCTATTGGGATGCTCATCTTTTATAATAGAAAGCAGCCTTGTGATGTGCGTATAGATTAGTGATGTTATGGATATGTAGATAGCCCTGTAGCCCGATGGATAAAGATAGAAATGACATTTGTACATAATGCCAAAATAGACCTTGTTCATGATATTCAGGGCATTGTGATAATGTTGTATGAAGGTAGATGTGCAAACAAGTTGTTAGAATAGAAATGTCCACATGTGCGCATTGCCCGATGTAAGTTAGAATTTCCTGCACCATTTTCTATTTAGACGCCATTTTGAATCATGATCGAAACTGATCCTTTGCTATTTCTGAGAAAAGACCTCTGTTATGTTTCGTTTTTGCAATGTTGGGTTTTGCTTCACTAATGAATAGACTGTTCATATTAGTGCATACCTTTCTCACTAGATAGAGGCCCTCTCCCACTTGTCTGGTGGCGGGTGCAGGCTGAACCGACCTTGGGTTGTTTGAGATGGTGTAAGATATGAGAATTGAAACGTATTTTTTGTATTTCACTGTCCAGCTGCATTTGCTTGGAAAATTCCACTGTGGGCGTGTTTTAGTCTAGTTGCGAGATGTACATAATGTATATTTTGCTTGTCGATTTCAGTCCCTCTGCAGCACTCCTAGCGACTGGGCACACTGGGCTCCACTCTGAGTGTATTTTGAATAAACAGTTATTGGTTTGTATTCTCTACTGTCTGACTGACTCTTCATTTAGTATGGAAGGCTGAGAGGTGGTCATTAGTGACCCGGGTGTCCCTAATCGGGCCACTTCCTTCAGTTGGCGCCCGAACAGGGACTTTTTCGGGTGATTGATCCATCCAGTTTCTGCAGACGGGGGGAGGCCAAGGACATCGTCGGGTCGGACTGAAGGCTCAGGGATCCCTGTATGAAGAATCTTTGTTACTCGCAGCTGCCCCTTCTGTCCTGCCAAACGTTGCCTTGCCCAGTGGTCATCCCGACTGGAGTCCTGCACGGCGAAACCCTTGGATCTGACCTTTGGTCTGAAGAGTCGGTAGTGGAGAATTGGTCTGTTTGTGCTACTGATATCAGGTGAGTTTGTTTTGGTTCTTTGTAGAAATGGTACCATTGTGGTTTGAGTTTGGTACGGTCTGAGGACCGTTTTTGATAAAAGTATTTGTAACTATTTTGCTAGGTAACAGTAACAAATTTGTTTTCTTTTTATAATGCCTAGTTTTAGTAAGATCTTGTATTTGTGTTGTCGTAGTTGTTTTGCAGATGCTCGATTGGAAGAGGCTCAGCCGGAGCCTCCTGAAGGCAGCCCTAATTTTGATATTTATGTGAAGCATGGTCTTGGCCCTAATATGTTTAGTACATTATGGCACAAATATACGAGGGACAATACCGAGTTGCAGTGGCCCTTGACGGGCACTTTCGATGAACAAAAAAATTGGGTTTTTACAGGGGCAATTATTTAAGAAACGAAATAGACAGTCTATGTTTGACTCGCTCAGAATTTGGCAGAAAGAGGCTAGGCAGAGACGGTTAAAGATGGAGAGAGATGCACGGAAAGGGAAAATGCAAACATCGACACAGAAAGCTGTGGCATATGATAGAGAGAAACAAGAGTCTGGAATTGAATGTGAAGATAGGAGATTTCGGTTGCATATTTATAAGTCTTATTTGACCAAAGAAGAAGACGATACCTTTGTAGAGGAGTGTTTAGATACTCGACCCCCGCCTCCTTATGCCCCACAGAGGATATACCCCGCCGTTTCCTTACAGTTACAGCAGCCTGCTGCGTCTGCTTTGGCTGTACCCGTATCTACGGCTGTTGTTTCGGCAGCTTTGGCTCCCACACCTCCTGCTCCTTCTTTGTCCTCACCGTCCTTGGCAACTGTGACCCCTAGCACATCTGCTGTTTCGACTTCTGTATCTTCTGTTTCTTCTCCTCCGGTGCAAGCGCCAGCAACGATTGTCCCTGACACTTCTGCTTTTTCTCCTTCTATGGTTTTTCATCCTCCGATACCTTTGCATGTTGAGACGCCAGTATGAGGGTTTGAGGACAGAGATTGGACGAAATTCAAGGAGTGAATAGGCCCGCTAGTGCGATCTAGGGTGGCAGATGAAGAGAAACAAGTAATAGCTGACCAAGCCGCACGGTGGGCTCGTAATGCGATCTATAGTGTGGAGGACGTTTGGGAAGTCATATGAGATTTTGAACCCTCTATACAGCAACATGCCCTTAAGCATATGTGTGCCACGTTGATTAGTCTTTGGCAACAACACATTGGGAGAGAAGTGCCTCAAATTTTATTTGATATTAGAGATCGCTTATATGCTACTGATTTGGAGCCAGGTCAGGTATTTGGGAATGTTCTAACTTTTGTTGCCTATAGGCGTAGAGGAGCCCTACTCAGGTATCCCAGTTTCCGATGCAGAAGGTCCATCCTATATATCACCCAGAAATACCTGAATTGACGGACCATCACAGTACCGTCACTAGACGTTCCATGCCTGCCCGTTTCCAGGAGCAATAGGTTTATACTCCATGGAAAAGAAGTGAGGTTTTAGCCCTTAAGGCTCATTTACCTGATCTTAGGAAGAATCCTACAGATTATTATAAAGAATTAACGGAGGCCGCCTCTTCTACTGTAATGACTCTTGCCGATATTGAAATGTTCTTTGTCTCCTCGTTCCGCTTGATGTCTGGAGACAGGTTCATACTCAAGATCATATCGCAAGTTTGGGTGGTAAATGGGATGTGATTAAGGGATGGGATCAGGAAAGGAAGCCTGGTGATAAACCCCGAGCTGAGAAACTTGCTTTGCCAGGCTGTATTATTACATATATGCATTCCCTTATTCCACCCAAGAAGGTAAGCTGGGACAAATTGACGGCTTGTCGACAGAAGAAGGATGAAAGTGTGTCTGATTTCTTTACTCGGTTTGAAGACACGTTTTTGGCCTATAGTGGGCAGGATATGTCTGTTGAAGGAGGAGTTTGATTGTTTGTTGAAAGATTTGTTTCAAACGTTCTCCCTGAAATTGCGACTCATTTACAGGCGTCTGAGAGTACTTGGTCCACCTCTTCCCCCTTTGTTACCTCTGTGATGGTTGCTGGCCGTAAGAACAGGGTTCATGCGACCCACTGTCGGAGGGTTCCTTTACCTCTACCCTACGATCAGTGGGTCAAGGACGGCATCAGGGACTCCGAGTGCGAACAAGTGCCTCAGTTCGTCCCATTCAGCGATGCCTAGCTGACAGTGTTGCCCCTAGGTGTGCTGTGTAGAAACACTAAGCCTAACGTGGTACCTCCATGGCCCGGGGTGAGAAAGCTAGAGAATATTTTGGGTGCAAGTTACAATTTTTATCTAATACTACCGTGGCAGCTTTATGCAATATCACCACTCAGTTGGAAAGTATGCAAATATATTCCGAACAGACTGGATATGCAGTTGATTTCATCTTGGCCAAGAGTGGTGGTTCATGCGCGGTAGTGGGAGACCGGTGTGTGGTCGGGATCAAAAATATGGAAAAGAATATTACCAAGCACATTCTTGATATTCTTGAGAATGTCAAGGGAATGGAAAGTGGAAATTGGAGTTGGTCTCTTTTCGGTAGTTGGGGTTGAATTCTTGAAAAGATGATTTACCTGATTGTGATATTAGTGCTTTGCTGTGCTCTTATTCAGTGCCTCCCCTTCTGTTGCTCTTATTGCACCACCATTCTCACCCCTAAAAGTAAAATGTCGATTCATGATACCAATGCTGCAATTATGGGGCAGAAAGAGTTAAACGACCTTATGCAAATAGATGAGGGCGTTTTCGAGACTTCTTCCCTCCTTACAGTCTCTTTTCCCGATACTGAAAATATGGAATGTTCATAAGGTTTATTGTCTATAATTTCTTGTTTTCTTAGTTTTATATGTTCCCTGTAGCAGTTAGAAAATGTTTTAGCTCATGCTAAAAGGAGGGTCTGTTATAATAGAAATGTCCACGTGTGCGCATTGCCCTATGTAAGTTAGCATTTGCGGCACCATTTTCTATTTAGATGCCATTTTGAATCATGATCGAAACTGATCCTTTGCTATTTCTGATAAAAGAACTCTGTTATGTTTCGTTTTTGCAATGTTGGGTTTTGCTTCACTAATGAATAGACTGTTCATATTAGTGCATACCTTTCTCACTAGATAGAGGCCCTCTCCCACTTGTCTGGTGGCGGGTGCAGGCTAAACCGACCTTGGGTTGTTTGAGATGGTGTAAGATATGAGAATTGAAACGTATTTTTTGTATTTCACTGTCCAGCTGCATTTGCTTGGAAAATTCAATGTGGGCGTGTTTTAGTCTAGTTGCGAGATGTACATAATGTATATTTTGCTTGTCGATTTCAGTCCCTCTGCAGCACTCCTAGCGACTGGGCACACTGGGCTCCACTCTGAGGGGGATATTCTCAAAAACATGCGATAATCATCGCCAAAAAAGGCTAACGCATGTTTTCATATCGCCGTCTATCGCGGGAAAATAACTCTGTGTCAACGTCGTATTCCCAACACAGCGGTAACATGCGATAGTCTCCCGATAAAGCGATCAAATGTCCGCTATACAAATACCGCGACAGCGATAAAAAAGGAAACCCAAACGTGAAAAAAGTTGCGATGGGCCCAACCGTGATAGAAAAATCTGCGACAAGCAGCGCCAGGCCTGCAATTCACACACGTCAGGCGGGAAAAATCACTACAAAAGCAGAAATAAAAAACACAAACAAAAAACAAAACAACTGCGAAGCACAATGGAGGCAGCCGGAGCAGGAACAGAGGACGAGCAGAACCCCACAAGCCCCCCGGAGGACCAGGCCGGGACCTCGGGGTCATGGGAGGGCAAGGACAGGAAGAAGAGAAAGATGCGGTTCAGTCCTCAGGAAAACAGGATCCTGAAAACCGAGGTGATGAAATACCATCAACAACTGTTTGTCACCTCCAATGTGTCATTGGCGACAAAAAATGGAATATGGCAGTCCATCGTGGACAAGGTGAATGCAATCGGAGTGCTGAGGAGGACAATGGAAGAGGTCAAGAGGCGCTGGAATGATGTGAAGCGCAAAACCAAGCAGAAACTTGCCAACAACCAGAAGGCAGCAATGCAGACTGGAGGTGGAAGTCCAGCGCCACAGGAGGAGCTGGACGAGATGGAGGAAATGGTCTCCACAGTCATCCGTGTGGAGACGGTGGCAGGGATTGGGGGACCGGACACTGCTCGACAGGAGCCGACACAACAGCAAGAGGGTGAGTAACGACCAGGGACTGGAGGGCGAGGGGAGATGGGCACAATGGCACACATGCACAATTAAGCATGGCACAGTGCACACCCACTATTACTCTGGAGCATGTCCCTGATCCCCTTGGCACACTGCAGCACACCTAGAAACTGCAAGTAGGCCCCCGTCGACTATGTGCCCAGAGGGGGCCCTCACCACACATCACTAATCTCACAACAAACCCATGCACAAGTACAAACACACATCCGTAATGTTGTCGAAATGTCCACTGTCCCGCATCAAATAGGCAGCTCCTCCCAAACAGTCACAATGTACATTGTCATTCAGTTTGTATGTAAACCTGTACAATGCGTCCAACATACATGTGAAATCAATGTTAAACTGCATCTCCCCTTTACATTGCAGAGGGTGAATCAACACCTCCTGCAGAGCAGACGGTACACCTCTTCACTGATGATGAAGAGGACCTCCCCTCCATTGACACCGACACCCTCCAACGGCTCATGGACAGCTTCGGCACCCCACCTCCAGGAGCAGGGCAGCCCAGCTGCATCGAGGAAACACCACCCCCTGCACAGACCACACAGCAGGAAGCACCCACCACCACGGCTGTCTCCCAGGACCACCACGAACAACACATGGCCTTCCAACGCCGTGTGTTAGGGTGCCAGGAGAGGATGGCTGATCAGGTGCGGGTGGGGTTCATCCTCATGGCAGCCAAACTAGATGCCATACGTGGATGTCTAAGTCCCATCAGGGACCACTTACAGTCCTTGACGGACACCCATAGTCCGCTCCATGCTCTCCAACAAACCATAGATGACATCGCTGGAGTCCTGACTCAGAGACAAGGACAACTGTCTAGTCAGAGTGGCTCCAGCGGTGTCATCCGGGAGTTGGGACACATGCGGAGGACCATGGAGAACATGGAGCGGGTGCAGGCGGAAAGAATGGCTGCCACGGCTGCACACCAGCGTGATGTAGCTGGGATCTACCATGCCCTGCGGATCCTCGTCATGGCATTGCTGCCACAAGGCCTGGCGCAGATGAATGCTGCTGCTGCTTCGACATCCACATCTCTGCCCCCTGATGTGTCAGTGCCGCACAGTGCGGCAGCCAATCCACCTCCGGCCCCTGATGTGTCAGTGCCACACAGTGCGGCAGCCAATCCACCTCCGGGCCCTGATGTGTCAGTGCCACACAGTGCTGCAGAGAAAACACCACCACCCACATGTGAGGCATATGAGACATCAGAGGACGAAGATGCGGATGAATCTGCCTTACTGGTAGTAAGGAAGCGGTAGCATTCTTCTCCGCCATATGGCCTGTTTCTGCCCTCTGCATCATCACCTTCCACTGTCCCCCGATGGACTCTGCGACACTCACCTAGGACCTCGACATGGACTGACATATTCTGTTTGGTCACCAATGACACAGCTAACAGACTGCGGACTGAACTCTTCCTCTTCCGATGTACTTGTCATTCCCTGAAGGACTCTGGCTGGCCCTCCACGGGTCAACAATGTAAAGTGGGGTTTGCATGGCCCTGTACTGCTCCAGCTACAACACTCCACTGAATGTGCATTAAACAATCAAATTCACACAGATGTGTCATGTCTATGATCATTCAAGTATGGAAGTATGGATGAATGTCGGGTCAGTGATTCCCCCTTACATCCATGTTGCACATGTTGTGGGACTTGAGTCACAGGGTGCAACATTACCGATTGCGGACCAGGCGGCGCTGACACCACATCAGAGACACACACATTAGTCACCTTCTTGTCCAGCCCAGAACGGAACCACGCCCAGAGCGCCGGGGTCATCGTTCACCCCTACGCTGGACTGGCATACGCCAGGCCAGCCCACTCCGCTTACACTTACAGGGGGGATGACAACGCTACATGTCCCAGGTCTTCCCTGTAGTGATCTGCTGATCACAGGTCTAGTTGTCAGCATGCCACAGCCACTCCCTGAGGGCTGGATCACACCCACACCACACCCATCCAGCACATGCGTCACAGGACATGTGACCCTGCCAATAAAAGGGGCAGGGCGCACGTGCCCGAGGCCATTTCCACTATCTAGCTGAGTGTGTCTGTGTGGTCATTATTTATGCATGAGGGCCTAGGGCCCTACCACATCACATTCTCCACTGCCGGAGGTGACATGATGGCGTCCGCACAACGAGACTCAATCATACAGGGCCCATGACTTGAGGTGCACAGAGTTGGTGGCATCCGAGGCACTTAGGCTGGCACGGGCCTACCACCACGTGGCGATGACTTGAGGTGCACTGAGTTAGTGGCACCAGAGCTGAGCGGGTGTGCAGCCTGCGATGATGCGTAGGCCTCGATACGCCGTCCTGCCAATCAAGATTCGATTTGAATTGTGATCCCAGCTGGAGCACAGTGTATGCCGAGGGCAGCAGGCTGCACAGACATGACTCTGCGGCGCTGTGCTGCAGGGTGCGCTGGGGGCCTGTGGCGTGGAATTCAGCGATCGGCTGAGGAGGTTGCACCGGCACGTGGTGGGCCCTCTTGGAGACACGCTGGTGGCGGCAGGTGAGCATTGAGGCCTATGTGCGCAGGGGCGGGCACTCATCCCTGGTTGGCGGACTGGTCTCGGGACCAGGGCTGGTGTGCAGCAGGCGCACAGGATTGCGTAGGCACCACCGGTCACGGCGGCGCCCTCGTGGCTGGGTGGGGGGAGTGAAGGTGCAGGGGTATCAAGCTGATACAAACCGTGATGCTTACAGGTATGAGTAATCCTGCATCATGAGACCATAACAGAAGTTAGTGTGACCGTAACCTTCCTTTTCTTTTCTACGAAGGTTACGACCACACGTACTTCTGTTACGGTCTTTTTGTGCAGGATTTGTCTTTCCTGTGAGCATTCCGGTTTGTCCAAGTGCTATACACTGTACCAGATTAGGTTTGTGACTATACGGACGCTCGACCATTGTCACCATTTGTCTAACAGGTTTCTGGATACTGACTTCCGGAATATGGAATGGTATTGGGGAGTTCCCGCAGCATATGCAGTTACTTGAATCCACATGTTTCTCTGATGAAGTTCCCCGTTGGGCGTTGGCTGTGCTTTTCGTATTGTTTATTGTTGTATTTGTAATAAAGGACTGTTTTTACACTACTGTTGACTACTGGACTTCATGACTGTGCGCACCCCCATTTCAGTTACTACAGTTTTGGATCTGGGGCACAGTGGCGTCTGGCAACGGCTGGCGTTGGGGTTGGTTGCGCAGGAACACTAGGAATTGGAACTGTCGTGTGGTGCGGTGACCGGGGCCCGCCGTTGCTATTGTGGACATGCATCCATGACATGGGTGAGCACGTATGATAGGGCTGGCCGTGAGACTCCTCCGACTCTGGCAGTTGTTGCTTGGGAGGTACCAGGGGCCAACAGGTGCAGCACAGCCAGCAGCTTCGTCTGCGGAGGGATGGTGGTTGTCCGCCGTGTTAGTACCGTCAGCCTGTGGGCAATGTGGGTCAGGATGCGGAGGATGGTTGTCCTTTTGTGCCTGTAGTGGGCAATGACTTCCTCTGGCGTTGAGTCTCTGAGGCTGGTGGGTTTTGGGAATGTCCGCTGTCCTGTTCTGCGCTGCCTCTGTGGTAGTCAGGGGGTGCCCGGGGGTGGTTGCAGTGGGTGTTGTGGCCCTCTTGGGTCTCCAGGCTGCACGATCATTGTCTCCATGGCATCAGTTGGTCTTCAGATGTGGCTCTGGGCTGGGCTCCCTTTCTACTGCAGTTTGTCGTCCTGCTTAACACCAGTAAAAGGCAGGTGTTAAATCCCTGCTGCTAACGCGCCTTATCGCCTGTTTTTGGATCGCATCGCAGATCTGGCTGGTCGTTGTGAATGTCGCGAAGTGATGTTTTCGTGTGTTTTTGCACGGGAACGCCTACTCTGCATATCATTAGCGTTAGTTGTCTCTCTCATCCGTGGCGATGTTTTTTGCAGCAGCTATTGCTGGAAAACTGGCGATGTGGTCAGTTTGCACCAGCTTGGGAATGGGGCGATAATTCTTTCGCCACTTTTGCTGCACTAAAGTGCTGATAACTGGGCGATAAGTCCTTGAGAATATGCCCCTAAGTGTATTTTGAATAAACAGTTATTGGTTTGTATTCTCTACTGTCTGACTGACTCTTCATTTAGTATGGAAGGCTGAGAGGTGGTCATTAGTGAGCCGGGTGACCCTAATCGGGCCACTTCCTTCAAAGTTTAGTTTCAGGGAAACTAATCTAACACTGTCACGCTAGCAAATATGTGCAAAGGTTCACGGCTGAAATGTTATTGTGAGGACAATGTACGAAATAAGCTACTTCGCTACATGAGCATAACCCGGGAATATAACACTGTGAATGCATCTGCAGTGGCTAGGGCTCTGATGGAGATTTATATCCAAATGGGGTTTCCTAAAGAAGTGCCGTCTGACAGGCGCACTGAAGGGTTACCCTAAATGTTTTGCCTTCCTCTTCCTATTTTATTGACCTTTTTTTGGCTTTAGGACTCTGACCACTTTACCAGTGCTGACCAGTGCTAAAGTGCATGTGCTTCTCCACTAAACATGGTAACATTGGTGTATATGTACAATTGTCATATTTAGTTTACTTATAAGTCCCTTATAAACTGGTATACCGTACATCCAGGCCTGTCACCTAAATGCAACTAGTGGGCCTGCAGCACTGATTGTGCCACCCACACAAGTAGCCTTGCAAATATGTCTCAGGCCTGCCATTGCAGGACCTGTTAGTGCAGTTTACTACCACTTCAGCTTGGCATTTAAACCTATTTGCCAAGCCTTAATCTCAAAATTCCCTTTTATTAGACATGTCACCCATAAGGTAGGCCCTAGGTGGCCCTTGGGGCAAGGTGCTGTGTAATTAATGGTAGAACATGTACTTTTAAGTTTTGCATGTCCTGGTAGTGAGAAACATCCACTATCATGAAGCCTACTCCTCTCATAGATAAACATCGGGACTTCTTTAAAACACTTTTAAGCTGTAATTCCTGATGGGAAAGGAGCAGCTGCATCATGTTTTATATTTTTGGAATGGTAATGACAAATCCTCTTTCATGGTAAATTATGATTTAACATTACTATTTTAAAAATGCCACTTTTAGAAAGTAGGTATTTCTGTGCTCTTATTGTCTGGGTGTCAGCAGCCAGTCTCCAATATACATCTGCGGTGGATGACAGCTGAACTTTGTGCATTCCTACTAGACGGCCACACACAAAGGAAGGGTAGGTGGGACAGAGAACTCATCTGCATTCCGATAGCTCTTCCTGGCCAGGAAGAGAGTAAGGAGCTGACACCTAAACCTGAATAGGCAGTGTCCTCTTTCCCACACAAAGGGCTGATTACCCCTTACTGATAGTCTGGAGCCAGAGCTGGGAAGAAAGGACTAGTGTGCACTTCAAAGGCACAACTGGGTATACGCACTGGGGCTCTTACCCTACCAAGATAGTACACTATTAGACCTGTGAAGAACTCTGCCAGGAGTAAAGACTTCTGTGCTACAATGATTGCCATTCTGCTTAACTGCTGCTTTGAAAGACTGCTTTTCTGCTTTGCTGTGCTGCCCTGCTGTCTGCTGATCTCTGTCCTGCTTAGGACAAGGACTGGATACATCTCACTTGAATCCAGTTTGACTCCAAGGGCTTGTTGGCTTGCCCCCATTTTCTGAAGACTCAGGGCCATCAAAAACGTCCTTCAACCCTCCAACAGCACTTGGACTCTGCCATCTGTGAGTCCTGCCCTGCCAAGTGGTGCCAATACAAGTCCCTTGACAGTGAGCTTCTGCTGTGCAGAACCAGCAAAATTGATTCAGTGATGACTTTGCGCCGATTGGAACATAAGCATTGCCCTTTGTCACAGGAGCTGATGGACGACATCACTTTGACGGATTTCACAGCTTGACGATGATGGACAATGCAGTACGATGATGACGCATCACCTGTATTGTGAAGGGGTTAGTTGATGAAGCCTTCATTGCCTGCGTGCATTGAAACACTCGCATTGAGTCTTTGATGTCAATGTTTCTTCCAGCTAAGGTACTTTTTCAGTAGGACCTTTGTGAGTCCTGTAGCTGGCATGCCCTCCACCATGGTTGACCTGAACTTTGAATTTACACCGGTCCAGCACAACCTCAAGTAACCCTAAGTTCAATTTGCTTCTGAGCACACATTTTGATTTATTCTTTAAAAAATAATAACTCCGGTTCTACTTCACTGATGTTTGTCATTTGGGTCTTGTTCTGCTCATAAAAGTATAATCTACTTTTCTAACCGAGCGTTGAGTAGTTTTGTGATGTTTTCATTGTATTACTGTGTGTGTGTGTGTGTGTTAGATAATCTTGACTGCTCTGTGCCAAGCTACCAGAGTGTGAGCACAGGTTATCTTTTAATGTGTATCCAGCTTACCCTGATTATAGTGGTGGTTCCTGCTTGTACAGGGAGCATACTCTGACAACCAGAAACCCCAGGCCTAACAGGCACCAACTCCATGTCTGCCTACACAAAGTCCATGGGGATGAGTGTTGGGTAACCTACAAGTTCTCCACTCCCTATCACCTTCAGACTGATTGGCCTGTTGTAAGGTTCAACAAGCACTTCAAGGGCATGATTATTGGCCTGCCTGAGCCCATGAGGTGGAAGTAGGACATCCCACTACCATGCCTGCTCTTTGCCTACAGGGAGGTACCTCACAAGGGAGTTGGATTTAGCCCATTTGAGTTCGTCCATGGGCACCTTGTTTGGGGACCTCTCAGTCTGGTGAAAAAAGGGTGGGAGCACAAGTTCCCAGATGGCCCCACAGGATGCAATCATCTACATGCTGGCTCTCAAGAAACAGGTGCAAAATGTCAATAAAAAGGCTTCTGAAACCTAGAAGCCTGCAAGGTAGTAATGAATATCTGGGAGGACCAGAAGACCACACTAGTGGAGATTCAGCCTGGCCAGAAAGTGCGGGTAACTGATCCAGTTGATACCTGTGTCCTTCAAGATCGTTGGTCAGTGCCTCATTAGGTGAAGGAGGGGAAGTGGCTGGTCACCTAACTGGTAGACCTCAAGATCCCCAGAAACCCCTTAAAGGAACACCATTAAAATCACCTCAAGCCACACTTTGAGAGGACTGAAGTCACCATGCTGCTGGTGACAGATGATGGGGTGGACGAGGAGAGTGAACCTCACTCCAAGCTCCTATCTTCCAAGGAGCAAGATGGATCAGTGGATGGTGCCATCCTCTTCCCAACACCGACCCCAGAGCAACAGAATGATTGTCACCAATTTTTGGGGCTATTTGCCTCTCTGTTCTCCCTCAACCCTGGGCTCACACACTTGTGTACCGATGACATAGATACTGGTGACAGTATGCCTATGAAAAATAGAATTTACAGTTTGTCAGAACATGTGAAGGCTAGCATTAAGGAGAAAGTCTCCAAAATACTTGCATTAGAGGTGATTGAGCACTAGTCCCTGTTCTAATTCAGTAGTGCTGGCACCCACAGTCACCCCACTGAGTAATGCTTCAAAACTCAAGTTCTGTGTGGATTACAGCGGGCTAATCTCAGTCACCATGACTGAGGATCACCCCATCCTCGAGCTGATGAGCTAAATCACAGACTGGGAGCTGCCATGTTCCTGAGTACTTTTAATCTTACAACAGGGTACTGGCAGATTGCTTTGACTGAAGGGGCAAAAGAGAGGTCAGCATTCTCCACTTCAGAGGGCTACTTCCAAATCAGGGTGATGCTCTTTGGACTAAAGAATGCCAAAACCACCTTCCAGAGGTTAATAAACAGGGTAGCAGCATGGATGGAGTCTTTCAGTGCTGCCTACCTGGATGACAGCTTTCCACAGTAGCAGTTGGGAGGACCACTTCTTTCACCTTCAGAAGGTGCTTCAGGCCCTGCAACAGGCAGGCCTCACTATCAAGGCCAGCAGGTGCCAGATAGGGCAGGGAACTGTGGTGTAACTGGGACACCTGGTGGGCGGGGGCAAGGGGCAGCCCCTCCAGGCCAAGATTGAGACTATCCTGGCCTGAGAGCCACCCCCGTAGCTCAAACTGAAGTACGGGCTGTTCTGGGTCTCATTGGATATTATGGCAGGTTTGTTAAGAGATATTGCACCATTGTTGCCCACATGACTGACCTGCCTTCCTAGAAGCAGCCCAAGAAGGTGACCTGGACAGATACCTGCCAGAAAGCCTTTATACAATCAAAGAGGACATGTGTACTGCACTCAAGGCCCCGGACTTCTCCCAGGAATTTATAGGGACAACTGATGCTTCCGAGCATGACATAGGGGCTATACTTTCACAGTTAAATGAGGAGGGCCTAGACCAACCTGTAGCCATCATCACTAAGAGGTTACTTCCCAGGGCACAGAGGTAGAGTGCTATTGAGAGAAAAGCTTTTACTGTGGTCTGGACACTGAAGAAGCTGAGACCATACCTGTTTGGGACTCACTTCTGAGTTCAAACAGACCACAGGCCCCTCGGATGGCTCAGGCAAATGAGGGGTGAAAATCCCAAACAGTTCAGGTCGTCCATCTCTCGGAATGGACTTTATGGTGGAACACCGTCCTGGGTCAAAACCACCCCAATGCTGATGGTCTGTCCAGGCTCTTCCACCTTAGTGATGAGAACTCCCAAGCATGCTGAGTAGTCCCCCCACTTTCAGCTGGGCAGGACACATGTTAGACCTGTCAGACATAGGGTGGTCTTCCCCCAAACATCTACAGCCCTGTTTGTCTTAACTCGTTTTTGTTGGCCTTAGGACTCTGTGCACTTTACCACTGCTAACCAGTGCTAAAGTGCTTGTGCTCACTCCCTAAAACATGACAAAATTGGCTTACTCAAGGAGCTGTGACACTGCTCGACACTGCTTGCAATGACTCAATTAAATACTTCACTGGTGCGTGAGCTCAGATATAAAAAAGAGAATGGTTTCCCTCCCCAGGGGAAGAATAACCATTCATGTCCCTTGGTACCCCACAGACTTGGTCAACATTAAGAAACAATTCCGCTATGCTTGTAAAAAATGCTTAAGGCTTTTTGAGGAGCTGCAGATGGTGTTTGAATGTTGTAATGCGTGAGCTCAACAGACAAGCATACATAAAAGCCTCACAATCCAGTTGGGTTAGGCAACAGAAAGTCAGAGGCAGAACATCAATTACAGGAGCATACACCAGAGCTGTGGTGTGAGGAAGTTCAACTACCGGTGACCAAGAGCATCCACAACCAGCTGCATGATCAAAGAAGGAAAAGGTGTACCACAAAACAGTTGCTCAAAGTGGGCTCATTTTGCACCTATCTGCTAAGTCCCTGGCAACTAATAAAGAATATTAATGCATTGCTTGCTGTATGTAGCCAGCTATGGTCTTCACAAAGCCATTGCAAACATAGAGTGAGGAAAAACACTTTAATTATTTCAATAAATAATGTCAAAAGATAAAAATGAATGCTAACTAAATGAAGTTGGTCCTCATAACCGTGCATATGTGGCCAGTAGGGCTTGCCAAATGTAACTTACTTTGGTGTAATTCAGATAATTTCTGGAATTTCATGTTACATGTTACCATTCGAATTAGAAATGACGCACAGGAACAACAAAACGCGAGCAGCTGTTATTCACTGTGCATTCCATGGAATGACTCTCATTTTCGCACAATTTTGTAATAATTACGCAGAATTATGAAAAATCAAACAACACAAAGTTTGCACGCACCTAGTGACAAGGTGAGAAAAAGTGTCTAGTCAGGGAAAAACAGACTACTCAGGACTTAAAAGAACAAAAAGGGAGGGCTATCAAAGACGAAAGATTTCCACTGAAGGTCATAAGCTTTGTAGGAGTGGACGCTTCAACCTTGTTGTTAGTTCAAAGGTTATCATCAGCACTGGAGAAAATGAAAGCATAACTGGGTGGGTGACAGGGATCCCAACAAATCCATAAAAAATTACAGTTTAGGTGTGTTAGAAATGGGATCTCTAGTTGGCAAGGGCTTGCACCTTTGTCCAAGTAGGGACCCTTCTTCCCAGTCAGGGTAAGGGTGTTACACTCGTGAAGTAACCCCTGATCACCCTCGTGGTAGCTTGGCACGAGCAGTCAGGCTTAATTCAGAGGCAGTGTGTAAAGCATTTGCACATAACCAACAGTAATACAGTGTAAGCACTACAAACGGACACCACACCAGTTTAGAAAAATAACCAATATTTTATATACTCAAGACAAGACCAATTACGACAAAAATCCACAATACTATGCTTTACGAATGAATGCTTGATACGGTAACTTCTTCTTTGCAGGAATAGCACAAAAGCAAAGTTCAGTGCAGTCGGTCAGCTCCGTCCGAGCCTACCGCGATGCTGAAAACCACAGAGTCCAATAGTTCCAGCCGACCGCGTCGATACGGGCCAGCAGAGTCATGAACAGACTCGGTTACAGTACCTTTCTCGTTGTGGCTGGTACGGAGTGTACGAGCCGGTCGGCGTTCGTCGCGGTTGCGGTGCAAGACGGAGCGATGCAAGGTGCGGTGTCCCTCGATGCGGTGCAGGCAGCGGCTCGATGAGCGTCGTGCAGACGGAGTCGGTGAGTCCAAGGCGTGCGATGCAGGGTGAGACGATGCTCGATGCGGTGCTGACAGGTTGCGATGCAGGCGACCTAGCCGGAGTGCGGGAGCTGGCGTCGGACAGCGGTGCGAGTCGGAGCGGTGCATCGCAGACGTGCGAGCGGTGCCCCAAATGCGGTGCGGTCTCGACTCTTGAGCCAGTTGCAGCGACCGCGTCGGTCGGGTCCGGTTGGTTCAGTGAAGCGATGCGATGCGAACTGCGGTGCCCACAGGTCACGGTGCAAGCAGCGGCCCGATGTTGGCGGCGTCGGACGTCGCCCACGGTGAGACCAGGGTTGCGATGCGAAGCGGGGCGATGCGGTCTGCGGTGCAAACAGGTCACCGGCCAGGGATGGATTCGGTTGACGGAGTCGGTTGCGGTTCCCTTCCTCTGTGGCAACTGAAACAGCGTTCCAGAAGCGGTACCCAGAGGCTTGTGAAGTCTTTGTAGTCCCTGAGACTTCTTAACAGGAGGCCAGCTCGGTTTCAGTCCCTTGGAGATACTCAGCACAAGTTTGTAGAAAGTTCAGTCCAGTCCTTTCACTGCCCAAGACAGAAGCAGCAACTGCAGGCCAACCCAACAAAGCAACAACACAGCAACGGGGCAGTACTCCTCCTGGCAGCTCTTCCAGCTCTTCGTCTTGGCAGGTTCCTTGATTCCAGCGAGATCTAAATTCATGGGGTCAGGGCCCCAATATTTATATCCCAAATTCCTTTGTTCTCTGAAGGCAGAGAGGCCTTTGCCTAGTCCAAACCAGTTCTGAAGCACTTTGTTGACAAGTCTCCGTCCCTTCTTTCAGTGAGTAGGCCAGGGACATCAGACGCACCACAGGAGGTGGAGCCAGCATTGTGGAGGGAAGGCACTGTCCTATTCAGGGCCCAGGTGCGACCCCTCCCACCCATCTACATGTAGATCTTGCTATTCAGCCCTGTGCTGACTCACCCTGTCTCCTGGCATCCCCTAGCCCCTGTTACTCACACTCCAGACAAGGAATACACAACCTCGCAGAGGCAGGCTTGGATGGTTAGACAAGAAAATACCCACTTTCTAAAAGTGGTATTTTCAAACACAGAATGTTAAAACCAACTTCACTAAAAGATGCATTTTTTCATTCTGAGTCCAGGCATACTAAACTCGACTCTCTACCATGTTCCCGGGGTCAGTTAGGATTATAAACTGTAATAATCAAAACTGCCCGTTCTGGCCTAGGGGAACAGGTAGCCTTGTAATAGTGAAAAACGAACTAGGCTGTAATTCACTATCAGGACATGCCGCACACACCAGGGCATGTCCTACCTTTCGCGTACAACGCACCCTGCCCACAGGGGTACCTTGGGCCTACCTTAGGGGTGACTAACATGTAGCAAAGGGAAGGTTTAGGGACTTGCAAGTGTGTGCACTTGCCAAGTCGACATGGCAGCCCCAGGCTGCGCACAGGCTCTGCGTTGGCAGGCCCGAGCTACATTTTACGGGCTGTTTGCGTGGGTGGCACAATCCAGTGCTGCAGCCCACCAACAGCATTTGGTCTATAGGCCCTGGCACTCGCAGTGCACTTTACAAGGGACTGACAGATAAACCAAATAGGCCAATCATGGAAACACCAATCCATAACACATTTTATACAGGAGCACTTGCACTTTCCCACTGGACAGCAGTGAGGAAAGTGCGCAGAATCATTACACCAGCAAAAACAGAGTCAAAACCGGGAGGTCAGAAAGCAAAAAGTCAGGGGAAACACGCCAAAAGATGCCAAGTCTAACAAGGTGCATGAGCAGGAAACTAAAAAATAGACAATTATATTATTGTTGGGAAAAGATCACAGTAATACTTGGCCACTAATAAAGAGAGGGTCACAATTTGATGAAGAGCTACATTAGTTCTAGCATAAAAGAAGTAGACTGAAGGAGCAGCATGGCACAAGGAATCACTGTCACACAAAGAGGAACAGGTCTCCCAGGAGAAGAAAGAGGAGTGGCAGTGAGGTGTACCCCATGAGATGAGAGGCACCACACAACACATACAAAGCCATCTCACCAGCAAGCACACTAGTGCAACACATACAAAAAGCCTCCCAGGTGGTGGCCATAATCCAGTGGGGTCGTTGGAAGTCTAGCAAGACCCACAAGAGCAGAAGCCATACTAAGGGTGACAAAGACCTTTAACATAACAAAAAATAAAATAAAAAGTGGACTAAGCTAATGATGGTGGCCATCTTAAAAGGTGCAACAGAACATATATTGCCATCAACAAGTGCCTAACCTTCCATCAACCATCCAGACACATCAGATCAGCTTCCTTCTCCATCGCAAATACCCAACGCATCCGTTGAGCCAACAGCGGAGGGTGCTTCTTCTCGAACCTGGCAGAAAAGGCTTGGAAAAACCTCCTGCTGCACCTCAGGATCACACCATCACTCCAACAATTCAGACGAGAGCAAAAGTATCACACTGGAGAGTCCATTTTGAGGGCAAAAAATACAGAGGAACTGATAGTAGGGTAAGAAAATGAATAATAAATAGACAGAATGGTGACAACATCAAAACAAAACAGAAACACATTGAGTAGAGCATTCTACAGTCAAACAGATAGACATCAAGCGACAAAACCTATACTACCCCATTCACGGACCCCCCCCCATGCTGAAAGGAGGTGGCATAATGGCTAGAGCTTGATCAGGGGAACCAGGTTCAAGACTCAGGGGTCGATTCTGATCTCGGCCGGCAGCGCACCTAACAGTATTCGTCCGGAAAAAAAACCAGCCGAGTGCGTGTTTCCCGACCAATTCGAACACTCGACTGAACGAACAACTACGATGCGCATAACAACCCAGATTCCGAGCAAGCCGTACTTACCCAATCCAGATCCTGTTCCCCGCCCGAGCCGGATCCGTAAACGCCGAATCGAGTCGTATGGAAGCAAATACACAGCACCTTCCGGCCGGACGAGTATGATGCGCACTCCGTACGCGCCGAAACCGTCGCTACGTCCGGGACGTTTGAGCATCCGAGCGAGCCGTACATAAGCTCTGTTTCGCGCCACAAGACGATCCACGGCTACGAGACAACAAGCCTGCTACGAGTACGAGTCGAAGACACGAGAAACACGAACGAGACGACCCAAGCATGAATCCCATTGCGCAGGTCCTACCTATACTCTACGTCTATTACCGGGACCGGCACGGACGCGTACGGCGCAGACGGTAAGTCAAACACCAACAACACAAACAAACGACACGTACCCGAAATATGTCACACACACATAGGGATGCACAAATGATGTACACTAGCAACAGCAGAACCATAGGGGTGGGATGGCCATCACCAATGCCATACACACCCATAGGGGGATGGATGCCTACCACTAACACCACCCTACCACCACCCCTACTCAGGGGGGGCTGGATGCCTGCCACTACCACCACCCCTACTCAGGGGGGGCTGGATGCCTGCCACTACCACCACCCCTACTCTGGGGGGCCTGGATGCCTACCACTACCACCACCCCTACTCATGGGGGGCTGGATGCCTGCCACTACCACCACCCCTACTCAGGGGGGCTGGATGCCTGCCACTACCACCACCCCTACTCAGGGGGGGCTGGATGCCTGCCACTACCACCACCCCTACTCATGGGGGCCTGGATGCCTGTCACTACTACCATCCCCACCCTTAGGGGATGGATGCCTACCACTACCACCACCCCTACTCAGGGGGGCCTGGATGCCTGTCACTACTACCATCCCCACTCATAGGGGGATGGATGCCTGCCACTACCACCACACCTACTCAGGGGAGGCTGGATGCCTGCCACTACCACCACCCCTACTCATGGGGGCCTGGATGCCTGTCACTACTACCATCCCCACCCTTAGGGGGATGGATGCCTATCACTACCACCACCCCTACTCATGGGGGCCTGGATGCCTGTCACTACTACCATCCCCACCCTTAGGGGGATGGATGCCTACCACTACCACCACCCCTACTCAGGGGGGCCTGGATGCCTGTCACTACTACCATCCCCACTCATAGGGGGATGGATGCCTACCACTACCAACACCCCTACTCAGGGGGCTGGATGCCTGCCACTACTACCACCCCTACTCATGGGGGCCTGGATGCCTACCACTACCACCACCCCTACTCATGGGGGCCTGGATGCCTGTCACTACTACCATCCCCACCCTTAGGGGGATGGATGCCTACCACTACCACCACCCCTACTCAGGGGCCCTGGATGCCTACCACTACCACCACCCCTACTCAGGGGGCTGGATACCTGCCACTACCACCACCCCTACTCAGGGGGCTGGATGCCTGCCACTACCACCACTCCTACTCAGGGGGCCTGGATGCCTACCACTACCACCACCCCTACTCAGGGGGGCTGGATGCCTGCCACTACCACCACCCCTACTCAGGGGGCTGGATGCCTGCCACTACCACCACCCCTACTCATGGCGGATGGATGCCTACCACTACCACCACCCCTACTCAGGGGGGCCTGGATGCCTACCACTACCATCACGCCTACTCATGGAGGCCTGGATGCCTGTCACTACCTACCACTACCACCACCCCTACTCATGGGGGCCTGGATGCCTGTCACTACTACCATCCCCACCCTTAGGGGGATGGATGCCTACCACTACACCCACCCCTACTCATGGGGGCCTGGATGCCTGTCACTACTACCATCCCCACCCTTAGGGGGATGGATGCCTACCACTACCACCACCCCTACTCATGGGGGCCTGGATGCCTGTCACTACTACCATCCCCACCCTTAGGGGGATGGATGCCTACCACTACACCCACCCCTACTCATGGGGGCCTGGATGCCTGTCACTACTACCATCCCCACCCTTAGGGGGATGGATGCCTACCACTACCACCACTCCTACTCAGGGGGGGCTGGATGCCTGCCACTACCACCACCCCTACTCAGGGGCGGCTGGATGCCTGCCACTACCACCACCCCTACTCAGCGGGGCCTGGATGCCTACCACTACCACCACCCCTACTCAGGGGGGGCTGGATGCCTGCCACTACCACCACCCCTACTCAGGGGGGCCTAGATGCCTATCACTACCACCACGCCTACTCATGGAGGCCTGGATGCCTGTCACTACTACCATCCCCACCGTTAGGGGGATGGATGCCTACCACTACCACCACCCCTACTCATGGGGGCCTGGATGCCTGTCACTACTACCATCCCCACCCTTAGGGGGATGGATGCCTACCACTACACCCACCCCTACTCATGGGGGCCTGGATGCCTGTCACTTCTACCATCCCCACCCATAGGGGGATGGATGCCTACCACTACTTCCACCCCTACTCAGGGAGGCCTGGATGCCTACCACTACCACCACCCCTACTCAGGGGGGGCTGGATGCCTGCCACTACCACCACCCCTACTCAGGGGCAGCTGGATGCCTGCCACTACCACCACCCCTACCTCAGGGGGCCTGGATGCCTACCACTACCACCACCCCTCCTCAGGGGGGCTGGATGCCTGCTACTACCACCACCCCTACTCAGGGGGGCTGGATGCCTGCCACTACCACCACCCCTACTCAGGGGGCTGGATGCCTGCCACTACCACCACCCCTACTCATGGGGGCCTGGATGCCTGTCACTACTACCATCCCCACCCTTAGGGGGATGGATGCCTACCACTACCACCACCCCTACTCAGGGGGGGCTGGATGCCTGCCACTACCACCACCCCTACTCATGGGGGCCTGGATGCCTGCCACTACCACCACCCCTACTCATGGGGGCCTGGATGCCTGTCACTACTACCATCCCCACTCATAGGGGGATGGATGCCTA
>CAWUFW010027012.1:0-29471 GCA_963921515.1 Calotriton arnoldi | reverse complement strand
CTTCGTTCAGTTACGTACTGACTTTGCCGCAGGTGACATGGATCATGGAGGGCCCACATGTACGCGTGGGTAGGCTACACATGATTGTACACTGGTCGCCACCCCCAGTCAGTGTTTCGAATGGGAAGGTTGTCGTGCTGGTGGTATGTTCGATGTGGCGGATGGGCGGAGCCTAGGTGCGGGCTTACATTCCGGACATGGGGGGTAGTTGGATTGGCGACTAGTTGCAGTGCACACGGGACACGTCTCTTCCTTTCCACATCTGGGTCATCCCTTGTACTAACTGACAGTGATACAGTCATCTTCGCCCCAGCCCTCATGTCCTCCCCTCGCTCCCCCAATATGCATGCTCACCTGCGAGGCTAGCGCTTGCACAGGCAGCCCCAAGCTCGCACCAGAGAGGGCAAGGAGTGTATGTGTGGGTCCAGTTGCACGAGTGGGCTGTCTCAGGGTATGATGTGTGGCGGGACGCCGTCCACCTGCGTGGTGCCCCAAATGGAGACCCGGCCTGCATGGACTATGCATCACAGTCTTCGCCTTCCGGATCCGCCACCTGCGACACCCAGTGGCTGTGGCTGCCCTTGCGGCCAGGCCGCGTCCGTCTGTGGCTGATGGCCCACACATTCACTCTTTGGCCTCTCTGGGGAGGGCTCGGGGGTGGTGGCGCACGCGCTTGCACTTAGTCGCAATGGCATGTGTCGTGGTTGGTATGATGGGCAATGGATGGGATGGTGCGAGCCACCTCCCGTGACGTCAGTGCTGCTCGTGCTGTGGTGCGTCCCCCTACACTTCCATGTGACTTGTGCCATGCTAGACGTTGAGGTTCTATTGCCTGCGTGATATGAGCAGGAGGAGCGCGAGGAGACCTCTCACACACCATGCTCCACTGCCATGCCGTGCCCTGTATCGCCTGTGTGGATTGACTATGTTGGGGTTACACCTGGTCGACTGGGGCTGTGTGTGCCTTGTCAAGGGGCATGGCGGGCACACAACAGGATCCAGCTTGTCCACAGAGGGTGGGCTGAGGTGCGCCTGGTACCGCCTTGTACGTGTGCCCGGCTGCTGTGCACACACGTGTTCACTCCCCCCCGACAGGTGTCCTCTCACAATGCCCAGGGAAGCGGTGGTGTACTGTTCATGACCCCTCCCAACACGGCGTGCTCCAACTTGGCATGTGCGCATCTACCCGTCGCACCCACCCACCTGAGCACTGCATCCATACGACTTCACACGACACATGTGTGTCTTCCACAGTAGTGCTACTCATTTGCGTTGACATCCAATACCAGTGGACTACATGGTCATGTCACGACTGCCGTGTACTTCACATACTCTCATCCTCTCTCATTCGTACTTGTGAAATGAGTCAGCGGAGGCAGTTTTGGTTTCAAACATTATATTGAGTCTTCTGTCCTCTGTGATGCAGTATAGTGGACACTACTGGCAGCGGAATACATGTTGAGGATATACTGAGCATGATTACAAATGGGATAGGGTGTGGGGTTACATCTGCTTGGCCAAGGCTGTGCTAATGTACATTTACGTATAGCTGCGGAGCTGCGGACTTTGACACAGACGGTATACATGTAGCCTACCAGACCGCTCGGCATCATGGGCACAGTCCATCTCAGTTCCATGTGACAGGTTTGCTGCGGTTGTTCCTCATGCACGCGTGCATGTGAGATGACATCAGGGCATGTGCTTGCGTGCATGCAGCGGCGTGCCACTTGTTGTTGCACTGTGGTGGTTACTGGACATGTCACAGTCACTGGGGTCGTGTTGTTGTTGTATGCACTTGTCGTCCATGCAAAGGTCCTGGTATGGGATTCCCGGGCGGGGGTGGGAGGGGTGCAGCACCCACAGACTCCAGGCGACCTATTCATGTCCACTGAGCGGTGTGTGTGTCCATGGGCGCTGGATCCATGTCGTGTCCTGGTTGTTCGTGCAGTTCCGTCCATGTGGGTGCGATGCACAGAGCCCATGCCACTGCCTCCCACGATGCATGCGGTGTTCCTGGATGTGATGGGGAACAGTGTGCATGTCCCGGTCATATCCGATGTCATGGCGATGTCGTTGATGGTGTGGTTACAGTTGCCGGTCGTTTGGTATGGCTGTTGTGGTGGTGACTGGCCAGTCCGTGCGGAAGCTGAGCATGGGTGCGGGGTTGGACTTCATAGGTCACTCGGGAACCTGCGTTGTGGTCCGACGTATTTACAGGTTGTCAGGTATGCGATGCCGTCCAGCAGGGCTTCCATGTCATTGGTGGTGTACATGTTTGCCAGCCAATGAAGCGGATGGTGGCTGTCAAGGTGTTGTTCGTAGGTTGTCCCTTGGAGGACCATGATGGGGCATGCTGGGTGACATTCGATGTAGCTGTTCTCGATGATCCGTCGTGTGGAGGCACAGTGGTTCCATTTCAGTGCGCGTGCGATGTTGGCCACATACGCCATGCCCCCATAGGCAGAGCAGGCCCTGTCGTGTGCGTCCAGAGGGAGGGAGTAGTGGTAGCAGGTCCGCCTTCAGACATGCCGGGTTGGAGAGGCATATCTCGACGGGATGCTGGTAGGGACACCTCCGACAGTAGAAGACGGGCATGACGCAGCTGAACAATGTGATGCGGTAAGTCAGTCGGTAACTTACGTTCAGCAGGGACAGGAGATCGCATCCCAATGTATGTATCGTGTTGGTTTGGTACAGCTTGAGCTGTTCGGGCGTAGTTGGGTAGGTGTGTTGCGGTTGCCATTTCGCAGCGGTTCGTAGAGGTGGCGTGCTCCGGCTGGGTGTGCAGTCTGCAATGTGCACGCTCCGGGGTTGCTGTGAGCTCTGTGTAGTCGTGGGGAGACAGGACTTGTGTTCTGTTGGCTTGTTTGGAGGACACGGGCCCTCTTCCCACATGCTTCTCAGACAGTTCAAGGTCAGTGCTGTGTGACTCCTTCCAATTAACTTGCATGTGGCCGACATGGGGGAGTGTTTTCTTCTTTCTTCCCCGTCCGTTGTGTGCTTCTGTGATATGCGCTATCTGCCCTGTGGTCGGTCTCCTCGGCATGCCTGTGTTGGTCTATTCTTGGACAATGGCTGTATTCACCGGCTTCTGTCGTAGGGCTGTGGTTTCGGTGTTGGAATGGAAGGTCATTCAGTGCTGTCTGCTCTCCCTTGTGTGGGCGGCAGGCTGCCTTTCCGCTCTGCGTTGGGCCTTGTGTGTGGATGTAATTCTTGGGCCACCTGTTGTCGGTCCCCGGGCTCTTTGGTGTTCCGTTTCATGTGTCTTGTTCATATGTGCAGGGTGGTATGGGTTTTTCAGTGTGGTACTGGCGTTCCTCTTCCCGAAGGGGCCCTGCTTCTCCTAGTTGGTGTTGCCGCCGCTGTGTGCTTCGCCATGTTTGTTACACTGGGGTGTGTCCTGCTGTTGCGTGACTTCACTGACATGTGTGCGTCGGTTGTGTGGCGTTGGGTGTTGTCCGTGAATTGGGCGTTGGGGACATGTCTGTGGCCGGCCTGTCACGTGTCATGTGCGTTCGGGGTGGGGCTGATGTGTGTGCTGCTTGGTTGTGTCCCTGTGTCTGTGTGCGACGCATGCATGGCGCTGCGGTTGGCCTCTGCGTTGTGCGCATGTGTGGCGGCGTCATCGGCGCTTTGGGGCCGTGACGGGGTGGTTGGTTCCTAGTCCCAGGTGGTGTGTACACATGTGTTCTGCGATGTTAGGATTTGGCCTGTGTGTCATATGTGGATGCAATGGTGGATGTGTAGTGTGCACGCGCTGGTGGGGGTTGTCCGCTTTTTCCGCCCTTGCACTGTGTGCGCTGTTTGCGTGCACTTGTTGTGTGTGTGCCTACCTGCGTCTCCGCGGTACGTTGCGTCCTTGGTGGTGCATCAGCAGAAGCATGGGAAGGGCCTGCAGTGCTGGATTCATGCCCGGGGTGCCGCTTCTTCGTTGTCCGTGCTCTGCGTCCGTGTTTCCGCCTCTCTTTCACGTGCGGTGTCTCTTTCCCGTGGGAGCCGTTTGTTTGCGGCATCGTAATTTATGTGCCGGGCGGGACGTGTTTCGTCGGACGGTGTGTGTCAGTTGGGCTGCGCCGCTACGTGTGCGGGCGCACTTTGATGGCGGACGGTGTTGCTGGCTTGCCGGCGGTGTTTGGCCTGCTTTTCGCATCATAATTGGGCGGGCGTGTGGACTGCTGCGTGCCGGCGGTAACTGGTGGTTTTTGCATCCGCCAGCACGGCGGTTGTGCTTCCGCCCGCCATTGTAATGGGCCCCTAAGAAACCAAGTGGAAAATACAGAATAGTGCAAGATTTGCGAAAAATCTATAAAATTGTGGTACCTTGCTGTCCAATAGTGCCAAACCCAGCAGTGATTCTTTACCAAATTCCTTGTGATGCGGAATGGTATACAGTGATTGATTTGTGTCAAGCATTTTTCTCGATACCTTCTTTACATCCGGATAGCCAGTATTTATTTGCTTTCCGGTTCGGAGACCGTGTTTTGGCATGGTGCCGAGTTCCTCAAGGGTTTACAGAGAGTCCTACAATTTTTAATCAGATTTTGAAAAAATGTCTAGAGTCATTGGTTATGCCAGAGAATTCAGTGTTAGTGCAGTATATTGATGACCTACTGGTGGCATCAAAAACACGAGAGGCATGTGTGACAGATATAATTGCTCTACTGAATCATTTGGCGTAAGGTGGGCATAAAGTGTCACCAGCAAAATTACAATTTTGTCAAAAAGAAGTTCAATATTTGGGACACAAAATTGAAAAAGGAGCTAGGAGAGTGTTACAGGACCGAATCAATGTGATTTTGCAAATGGAACCTCCCAAAACACAGAAAGAAGTTCGAATGTTTTTGGGCATGGTAGGATATTGCAGGCAGTGGATTAGTGGATTCTCACTGATTGCCAAACCTTTACAGAGGTTGACTCACAAAGATGTGACTGATCCGATTGAATTGGATGAAGAAAGCATGAAATCATTCATTGAGCTGCAAGATAGTTTTTGTCGAGCTACTGCATTGGGAATGCCAGACTATACAAAAGATTTTGCATTGTTCTGTTGTGAGAGAGATGGGTGTGCGCTTTCAGTTTTGACACAAACACATGGAATGGCACGTCGACCAGTGGCATATTTTTCTGCTACTTTGGACTCAGTGGCTGCAGCATTACCAGGTTGTTTGAAAGCAGTGGCTGCTACTTGTGTGAGTCTTGAGCAGAGCGAGTCAATTGTTATGGGACATCCAGTGAAAGTATATGTCCACACTCTGTTGAGATCCTATTAACTCGCACACAAACACAGTATATGACGGACAGTCGTTTGACTAAATACGAGAGAGTGATTCTGGGTGCTGAGAATGTGACAGTAACAAGATGTATAACATTGAATCCAGCAACTTTGTTGCCGAGCTCAAGTTGTGAAGAAGTGAGAGACGAAGCAGATCATGATTGTCTGGCTGTGACAGAGTTGTGTACAAAACCAAGACCTGACATAAAAGATACACCACTGGAAGAATCAGATTGTGTGATGTTTGTGGATGGATCTTGCCTGAGAAATGAAAAAGGTGTATTGAGTGCTTCATATGCTGTGTAAACAGTGGCTATGGTTCTTGAAGTATCCTGTCTAAGAGGGATAAATTCAGCACAAATTTCTGAGTTGATTGCACTGACTAGAGTATGCATAATTGGCAAAAATTTGAGAGTAACCATATTCACTGATAGTCAATATGGTTTCGGGGTGGTGCACGATTTTGGCCAGTTGTGGATGCAACGTGTATTTCTGACTTCTTCAGGATCACAAGTAAGAAATAGTAAACATTTAAAAGATTTACTGGAGGCATTACAATTGCCTAAAAAGATTGCAGTGGTTAACTCCTTCTCTGCTAGGCCTTCCCCCCCTGTGCTAAGCCTTTTTTTGGCTATTTGGGGTAGTTTGCGCTTAGGCCCCTGTAACTTTTTGACCACATAAGGTATCCACGCCAAATTTGCGTCCTTTTCTTCCAACATCACGGGGATTCTAAAGGTTCCCAGGGTTTGTGGATTCCCCTTGAGGGGACCCAGAAATTAGCCACAATACAGTTACATTTTTTTTTTTTTTTTAAATGGGAAAAAAGTGCTGCAAAAGAAAGCGTCTGGTTTTTCCCTGCAAATGGTATCAACAAAGGGTTTGTGGGGCTGAAATCACCATTTTCCCACATTTCAGGGACTGACAGACTTTTGTCAGAAAACCAACATTTTTTACACAGTTTTGGCATTTTACTGGGACATAGCCTATTTTTGCTATTTTTGTGCTTTCAACCTTCTTCCAGTTAATGGTAGAAATGGGTATGAAAGCAATAATGGATCCTGGAAAGCTATACATTTTAGAACAGTAGACAACATTCTGAATTCAGCAAGGGGTCATTTGTGTAGATCCTTCAAGGTTTCTTTATAGAAACTAACAGTTGAAATTAAAAAAAATTGCAAATGAGTAAAAAAAAACAGCCATTTGTGCCAACATTTTCACCTGTAACGTCTTCTAATTATGACAGATGTTTGAAAGCAATATACTGTTTCATCCGCTAGACCTTTCTAGTTGTGGGGATATATAGGACTTGTAGGTTCACCAAGAACCAGACGAACCCAGAGCCAATAACTGAGCAGCGTCTTGCAATGATTTTTTATTATGTACACGGTATATAGCAATTCATTTGGGAAAATATATACAGTAAAAAATTGGGATGAAAGACACCTATGTATTTCTGAAATTGGAACAAAATATAGAGTTTAGAAACAGTAGCTATTTGCACATTTCCGAAACTGTGAGTACCCATACTAGCATGAGAATTACAGGACATTTTTCAAAGTGACTACTTTTTTACACATTGTCTTTCATTTGGAAGGCAGAAATGCATCAAAAGTCAATAGGTAATAACAGATGCTCTACAATTCTGTGTTACCCTAAGTCTCCCGATACAAATGGCACCTCATTTGTGTGGGTAGGCCTAGTGCCCGAGACAGGAAACGGCTCAAAACGCAATGTGGACACACTTCCTTTTTACAATGAAAACTGACCCTTTTTTGCAAAGTGCCTAGCTGTAGATTTTGAACCCTAGCTCTGCCGGCACCTAGGGAAACCTAGCAAACCTATACATTTTTTAAATCTAGACATCCAGGGGAATCCAGGATGGGGTGACTTGTCTGGCTCTCACCAGGTTCTGTTACCAGGAATCCCTTGCAAACCTCAAACTTTGTCAAAAAAACAAATTTTTCTCACATTTCTGTGGTGGAAAGTTCTGGAATCTGCGTGGATCCACAAAATTCCACCCACCCCACATTACTCAAAGTCTTCTGAGAAAAATGGTACCTCACTTGTGTGGGTAGGCCTAGTGCCCGTGACAGGAAACAGCCCAAAACGCAACATGGACACACCACATTTTCTCACTGAAAACTGACCTTTTTTTTGCAAAGTGCCTAGCTGTAGATTTTGATCCCTAGCTCTACCCGCACCCAAGGAAACCTAGCAAACCTATACATTTTCAAGTACTAGACACCCAGGGGAATACAGGATGGGGTGACTTGTCTGGCTCTCACCAGGTTCTGTTACCCAGAATCCCTTGCAAACCTCAAACTTTGTAAAAAAAAAACACATTTTCCTCAAATTTCTGTGGTGGAAAGTTCTGGAATCTGCATGGATCCACAAATTTTCACCCACCCCGCATTCCACAAAGTCTTCCAAGGAAAATGGTACCTCACTTGTGTGGGTTGGCCTAGTGGCTGCGACAGGAAAAGGCCCAAAACATAACGTGGACACAACACATTTTCACAGTGAAAACGGACCCTTTTTTTGCAAAGTGCCTTGCTGAAGATTTTGAACCCTAGCTCTGCCGGCACCTAGAAAAACCTAGCAAACCTATACATTTTCAAAGACTAGACACCCAGGGGAATACAGGATGGGGTGACTTGTCTGGCTCTCACCAGGTTATGTTATCCAGAATCCCTTGCAAACCTCAAACTGTGTCAAAAAAACACATTTTCCTCACATTTCTGTGGTGGAAAGTTCTGGAATCTGTGTGGATCCACAAAATTCCACCCACCCCGCATTCCCCAAAGTCTCCAGAGAAAAATGGTACCTCACTTGTGTGGGTAGGCCTAGTGTCCGCGACAGGAAACAGCCCAAAATGCAACAAGGGCACACCACATTTTCACAGTGAAAACTGACCCTTTATTTGCAAAGTGCCTAGCTGTAGATTTTGAACCCTAGCTCTGCCAGCACCTAGGGAAACCTAGCAAACCTATACATTTTTGTAAACTAGATACCCAGTGGAATCCAGGTTGGGGTAAATTGTCTGACTCTCACCAGGTTCTGTTACCCAGAATCCCTTGCAAACCTCAAACTTTGTAAAAGAAAAACACATTTTCCTCACATTTCTGTAGTGGAAAGTTCTGGAATCTGCGTGGATCCACAAAGTTCCACCCACCCAAAATTCCCCAAAGTCTTCTGAGAAAAATGGTACCTCACTTGTGTGGGTAGGCCTAGTGCCCGTGACAGGAAACAGCCCATAGCGCAACGTGGACACACCACATTTTCACAGTGAAAACAATCCCTTTTTTTGCAAAGTGCCTAGCTGTAGAGTTTGAACCCTAGCTCTGCCGGCACCTAGGGAAACTTAGCAAACCTATACATTTTTGATAACTAGACACCCAGGGAATCCAGGATGGGGTGACTTGTCTGGCTCTCACCAGTTTCTGTCACCCAGAATCCCTTGGACACCTCAAACTTTGTAAAAGAAAAAACACTTTTTCCTCACATTTCTGTGGTGGAAAGTTCTGGAATCTGCGCGGATCCCAAAAATTCCACCCACCCCGCATTCCCCAAAGTGTCCCGAGAAAAATGGTACCTCACCTGTGTGGGTAGGCCTAGTGCCCGCGACAGGAAACGGCCCACCACTATTCACAGTGAAAACTGCCCCTTTTTTTGCAAAGTGCCTAGCTGTAGATTTTGAACCCTAGCTTTGCCGGCACCTAGGGAAACCTAGCAAACCTATACATTTTTGAAATCTAGACACCCAGGGGAATCCAGGATGGGGTGACTTGTCTGGCTCTCACCAGGTTCTGTTACCCAGAATCCCTTGCAAACCTCAAACTTTGTCAAAAAAAACACATTTTTCTCACATTTCTCTGGTGGAAAGTTCTGGAATCGGCATGGATCCACAAAATTCCACCCACCTCGCATTCCCCAAAGTCTTCTGAGAAAAATGGTACCTCACTTGTGTGGGTAGGCCTAGTGCCCGTGACAGAAAACGGCCCATAGCGCAACGTGGATACACCACATTTTCACAGTGAAAACAAACCCTTTTTTTGCAAAGTGCCTAGCTGTAAATTTTGAACCCTAGCTCTGCCGGCACCTAGGGAAACCTAGCAAACCTATACATTTTCAAAGACTAGACACCCAGGGGAATACAGGATGGGGTGACTTGTCTGGCTCTCACCAGGTTCTGTTACCCAGAATCCCTTGCAAACCTCAAACTTTGTCAAAAAAACACATTTTCCTCACATTTCTGTGGTGGAAAGTTCTGGAATCTGCGTGGATCCACAAAGATCCACCCACCCGACATTCCCCAAAGTCTTCTGAGAAAAATGGTACCTCACTTGTGTGGGTAGGCCTAGTGCCCCCAACAGGAAACGGCCCAAAACGCAATGTGGACACACCACATTTTCACAGTGAAAACGGACCCTTTTTTTGCAAAGTGCCTAGCTATAGATTTTGAACCCTAGCTCTGCCGGCACCTAGGGAAACTTAGCAAACCTATACATTTTTGATAACTAGACACCCAGGGGAATCCAGGATGGGGTGACTTGTCTGGCTCTCACCAGCTTCTGTTACCCAGAATCCCTTGCAAACCTCAAACTTTGTAAAAAAAAACACATTTTCCTTACATTTCTGTAGTGGAAAGTTCTGGAATCTGCGTGGATCCAAAAAATTCCACCCACCCCGCATTCCCCAAAGTGTCCCGAGAAAAATGGTACCTCACCTGTGTGGGTAGGCCTAGTGCCCGCGACAGGAAACGGCCCACCACTATTCACAGTGAAAACTGCCCCTTTTTTTGCAAAGTGCCTAGCTGTATGTTTTGAACCCTAGCTTTGCCGGCACCTAGGGAAACCTAGCAAACCTATACATTTTAGAAAACTAGGCACCCAGGGGAATCCAGGATGGGGTGACTTGTCTGGCTCTCACCAGGTTCTGTTACCCAGAATCCCTTGCAAACCTCAAACTTTGTCAAAAAAACACATTTTCCTCACATTTCTGAGGTGGAAAGTTCAGGAATCTATGTGGATCCACAAAATTCCACCCACCCAGCATTCCCCAAAGTCTTCCAAGTAAAATGGTACCTCACTTGTGTGGGTAGGCCTAGGGCCCGCGACAGGAAACGGCCCAAAACACAATGTGGACACACCACATTTTCACAGTGAAAACGGACCCTTTTTTTGCAAAGTGCCTAGCTGTAGATTTTGAACCTTAGCTCTGCCAGCACCTAGGAAAACCTAGCAAACCTATACATTTTTGAAAACTAGACACCCAGGGGAATCCAGGATGGGGTGACTTGTCTGGCTCTCACCAGGTTCTGTTACCCAGAATCCCTTGCAATCCTCAAACTTTGTAAAAAAAAAACACATTTTCCTCACATTTCTGTGGTGGAAAGTTCTGGAATCTGTGTGGATCCAAAAAATTCCAACAACCCTGCATTCCCCAAAGTCTCCCGAGCAAAATGGTCCCTCACTTGTGTGTGTAGGCCTAGTGCCCGTGACAGGAAACGGCCCAAAACCCAACGTGGACACACCACTATTCACAGTGAAAACTGACCCTTTTTTTGCAAAGTGCCTAGCTGTAGATTTTGAACCCTAGCTCTGCCGGCATCTAGGGAAACCTAGCAAAACTATAAATTTTTGAAATCTAGACACCCAGGGATATCCAGGATGGGGTGACTTGCCTGGCTCTCACCAGGTTCTGTTACCCAGAACCCCATGCAAACCTCAAACTTTGTAAAAAAAAACACATTTTCCTCATATTTCTGTGGTGGAAAGTTCAGGAACCTACGTGGATCCACAAAATTCCACACACCTCGCATTCCCCAAAGTCTTCCGAGAAAAATGGTACCTCACTTGTGTGGGTAGACCTAGTGCCCGCGACAGGAAACGGCCCAAAACACAATGTTGACACACCACATTTTCACAGTGAAAATGGACCTTTTTTTTGCAAAGTGCCTAGCTGTAGATTTTGAACCCTAGCTCTGCCAGCACCTAGGGAAACCTAGCAAACCTTACATTTTTTTAAAACTAGACACCCAGGGGAATCCAGGATGGGGTGACTTGTCTGGCTCTCACTGGGTTCTGTTACCCAGAATCCCTTGCAAACCTCAAACTTTGTAAAACAAAAACAAGTTTTCCTCACATTTCTGTGGTGGAAAGTTCTGGAATCTGCGTGGATCCACAAATTTCCACCCACGCCGCATTCCCCAAAGTCTTCCAAGAAAATTGGTACCTCACTCGTGTGGGTGGGTCAAGTACCCGCGACAGGCAAGGGCCCAAAACGTATAGAGGAGACATCAAAATTACCTATCACAAAACAACCTGCTTTTGCAAGGGGGGTCACCTGGGTTTTTGGCCCCGGGCTCGGCGGCCATCTTGGGAAACCTACCAAACCCACACATTTCTGAAAACTAGACACCAGGGGGAGTCTAGCGAGGTATGGCTTGCGTGGACCCCTCAACATTTTCCTACCCAGAATCCCCTGCAAACCTCAAATTTAGCTGAAAAATCACATTTTTCTCAAATTTCTGTGTGGGAAAGTTCTGGAATCTCCATGGATCCACAAATTTCCTACCATCCAGCATTCCCCCAGGTCTCTCGATAAAAATGGTACCTCACTCGCGTGGGTGGGTCAAGTACCCGCGACAGGAAAGGGCCCACAATGTATTGAGGAGACATCAAAATTACCTATCACAAAACAACCTGGTTTTGCAAGGGGGGTCACCTGGGTTTTTGGCCCCGGGCTCGGCGGCCACCTTGGGAAACTACCAAACCCACACATTTCTGCAAACTAGACACCGGGGGGAGTCCAGCGAGGTATGGCTTAAGTGGATCCCCCAACGTTTTCCTACCCAGAATCCCCTGCAAACCTCAAATTTAGATGAAAAAAACACATTTTCCACATATTTTTGTGTGGAATCACCGTGCCGGCACAAATGTCCTACCCCCCAGCGTTCCCCTCAGTCTCCCGAGTAAAATGATACCTCACTTGTATCGGTGTCCAATGCAGAATTGGCTAAAAACGTATTTTAAAAAAAATGTAGCGCTTAGAATTCTCGGTGCTATACACTTAATCCCTATGTTTTTAGCTCTCCCCAGTCACAGGCCCTTGCCCCACCCACACAAGTAAGGTATCATTTTACTCGAGAGACTGAGGGGAACACTGTGGGGGAGATTCCAGAACTGTCCCACACAGAAATTTGAGAAAATGTTTATTTTTTCAGCTAAATCTGAGGTTTGCATGGGATTCTGGGTAGGAAAACGTTGGGGTATCCATGCAGCCCATACCTCGCTGGACTCCCCCGGGTGTCTAGTTTTCAGAAATGTGTGGGTTTGGTAGTTTCCCAAGATGGCCGCCAAGCCCGGGGCCAAAAACCCAGGTGACCCCCCTTGCAAAACCAGGTTGTTTTGTAATTGGTAATTTTGATGTCTCCTCAATACAATTTGGGCCCTTGCCTGTCGCGGGTACTTGACCCACCCACGCGAGTGAGGTACCATTGTTATTGGGAGACCTGGGGGAACGCTGGGTGGTAGGAAATTTGTGGATCCATGCAGGTTCCAGTACTTTCGCACACAGAAATTTGAGAAATATTTGATTTTTTCATCCAAATTTGAGGTTTGCAGGGGATTCTGGGTAGGGAAACGTTGGGGGATCCAGGCAAACCATACCTCCATGGACTCCCCCGGGTCTCTAGTTTTCAGAAATGTGTGGGTTTAGTAGGTTTCCCTAGATGACTGCCAAGCCTGTGACCAAAAACTCATCTGACCCCCCTTGCAAAAGCAGATCGTTTTGTGTTAGGTAATGTTGATGTCTCCACAATGCGTTTTGGGCCCTTGCCTGTCACGGGTACTTGACCCACCCACAAGAGTGAGGTACCATTTTTATCGGGAGACCTGGGGGAACGCTGGGTGGTAGGAAATTTGTGTCAGCCCGGTGATCCTACAACTTTCCCACACAGAAATTTGAGAAAAAGTTGATTTTTTCATCACAATTTGAGGTTTGCAGGGGATTCTGGGTACGTAAACGTTGGGGGTTCCACGCAAGCCAAACCTCTCTGGACTCCCCCGGGTCTCTAGTTTTCAGAAATGTGTGGGTTTGGTAGGTTTTGCTAGATGGCCGCCAAGCCTGGGACCAAAAACTCATGTGACCCCCTTGCAAAACCAGGTCATTTTCGGATACATAGGGGGCATCTGCGTTTTTGGTTTCCTACCCAGAATCCCCTGCAAACCTCAAATTTAGCTGAAAAAATCACATTATTTTCAAATTTCTGTGTGGGACAGTTCTGGAATCTGCATGGATCCACAAATTTCCTACCACCCAGCGTTCCCCCAGGTCTCCCAATAAAAATGGTACCTTACTCGCGTGGGTGGGTCAAGTACCCGCGACAGGCAAGGGCTCAAAACGTATTGAGGAGACATCAAAATTACCTATCACAAAACAACCTGGTTTTGCAAGGGGGGTCACCTGGGTTTTTAGCCCCGGGCTCGGCGGCCATCTTGGGAAACTACCAAACCCATTTTGATGAAAAAATCAACTTTTTCTCAAATTTCTGTGTGGGAAAGTATTAGGATCACCGGGCTGACACAAATTTTCTACCACCCAGCGTTTCCCCAGGTCTCCCGATAAAAATGGTACCTCACTCTTGTGGGTGGGTCAAGTACCCGCGACAGGCAAGGGCCCAAAACATATTGTGGAGACGTCAAAATTACTAGAAACCAGGGATTTTTAAAAAAAAAATGCAAATTAGGGGTGGGGGCTGCCCAGTATGGGCATGCCAATGCCCCCACCCCCGCATAATTAGAGTCTTTCTGCCCCCCTGGAGGGCAAATGGGGGCAGTAGCCCCCAATCTGTCCCCCCCGGTGGGCAGAAAGCCCACTAGACACCAGGGGTTTTTTTTCCTGATGAATTTAGGGGTGGGGGTTGCCCAAGATGGGCATGCCAATGCCCCCACCCCTCCCACCCCACAAAATTTACCAGTCTTTCTGCCCCCCCTGGCAGTAGCCCCCAATCTGCCCCACGGGGGGGCAGAAAGCACCCTAGATGCCAGGGATTATTTTTTTTATAGGCCCTGGGTGGGGGCTGCCCAGAATGGGCATGCAAATGCCTCCACCCTACCCTCCAAAGAAGACAAAAGACTTTCTGCCCCCGCAGGAGGCAGATAGGGGTGGGGACTGCCCAGAACGGGCATGTCAATGCCCACACTCCCAAAAAAAATGCCACAGGCTTTCTGCCCCACGGGAGGCAAATGGGGCAATAGCACCTTATCTGCCCCCCTGGGGGGGCAGAAAGCCCACTAGCCACCAGGGATTTTTTTTTCTCCAAAGTTCAGGGTGGGGGCTGCCCAGAATGGGCAGCCCCCACCCCCCCCTGATCTGCCCCCCGGGTGGGGCAGAGGGCCCACTATGTGCCAGCGATTATGCTGGTTTTTTTATACGCAGGGGTGGGGGCTGGCCAGAATGGGCATCCCAATGCCCCCACCCCCCAAAAGAATAGCCACAGTCTTTCTGCCCCCCCTCGGGGGAATATTGGGGCAATATTCCCCGATTTCCCCCTCCCCAGGGCGGCAGAAAGCCCACTAGGCACTGACTTTTTTTCGGAATGTGCCTACCTGTGGATTTTGGGTCCTAGCGCAGCCGGCACCTAGGGAAACATAGCAAACCTGTATATTTTTTAAAACTAGACACTAAGGGGAATCCAGGATGGGGGACTAGTGTGGCTCTAACTAGGTTCCGTTACCCAGAATCCCTTGCAAACCTCAAACTTAGTTAAAAAAACACATTTTCCTCACATTTCTGTGATGGAAAGTTCTGGGATCTGCGTGGATCCACAAAATTCTACCCACCACGCATTCCCCAAAGTCTTCCGAGAAAAATGGTACCTCACTTGTGTGGGTAGGCCTAGTGCCCGCGACAGGAAAAAGCCCAAAACGCAACGTGGACACACCACATTTTTACAGTGAAAACTGACCCTTTTTTTGCAAAGTGCCTAGCTGTAGATTTTGAACCCTAGCTCTGCCGGCACCTAGGGAAACCTAGCAAACCTATACATTTTTGAAAACTAGACACCCAGGGGAACCCAGGATGGAGTGACTTGTCTGGCTCTCACCAGGTTCCTTTACCCAGAATACCTTGCAAACCTCAAACTTTGTAAAAAAAAAACACGCACCAGAGGGATTCCCTGTGCCATGTGCAAGGACGGCCGGGGGGCTGTCCGACGCACATGAGCACTGGTGCATTGGACGGCCGAAGGCCGTCCGACACACCGAAGGGGTTAAATGTTCAGCACATAAGTCAGGAAATGATTATGTGACCAATGGGAACAGATACGCAGACCAAGTGGCTCGTTTCTGTGCACAAAATTCAATTTCAATAAACAGAGGAAAAGAGAAAAATAATACAAATTGTCACTTGATGTTCTCTGCAATAGAAACATGGGATGAAATTAAACAGTTGCAGGAAGAAGCTAGTGATGAGGAAAAAGAAATTTGGATCACATCAGGATGTAAAAAGAGATCTGATGATGAAGTATGGGTGTAGACGAGAGACCAGTAATGCCAGACTGTTTACTTTCATAGATGGCAATAATGTACCATGGTTTAACACATGTTGGGAGAGATGCTATGATTAGACTCTTCAAACAGTCATGGTATAACCCAAAGTTCAGGGTCATTGCAGAGAGTTTATGCCAAAGATGTACAGTGTGCCAGCATCAAAATCCAGGTAGAAAGACAGTTGTTAGTTGGGGCAGAATTGGGAAAGCTGCAGGACCTTTTACTAGGTTGCAGGCAGATTTTATTGAATTCCCTCCTTGAAATGGACTAAAATATATGTTAGTTGTTGTTTGTCTGTTTTCTCGTTGGGTGGAAGCATATCCAACAAGAAGGAGCGATAGCTTGACTGTTGCTAAATTGCTATTAAGAGAGATAATTCCTAGATTTGGATTTCCAGTCTCTTTAGAAACGGATAGAGGAACTCATTTTAATAATGAAATAATTTGGATGATTTGTGCAGCGTTACAAATTGAACAAAAGCTGCATTGTGCCTATCGACCAGAAGCATCAGGAGTGGTCGAGCAAATTAATGGCACTATCAAATCAAGACTGTCAAAAGTCTGTGCATCCACAGCACTGAAATGGCCAGATGCTTTACCCTTGGTATTGATGAGTCTGAGAAGTGTTCCTGATAAAAAAGACTGGATTATCCCCACACAAAATAAAAATGGAGAGAGCAATGAGACAGCTGATTGTACCAGCAAATCAACTGATGAATATTACTGATGATCTGGTGCTTGATTATTGCAAAGGATTGGCTGATGTAGTGCGTTCTGTGTCTCATCAGGTTGGAGAAATTGCAACTACAACTCAGCAAGAACAAGCACATGATCTAAGTCCAGGAGAGTGGGTCCTGGTAAAGAAACATGTGAGAAAATCGTGTTTGGAACCTAGATGGCACGGCCCTTACCAGGTGATACTGGTGACAACGACAGCAGTAAAGTGTGGTGGCTTACCAAATTGGATATATGCAAGTCACACGAGAAGAGTCCCAAGTCCACTTAAAAGACAAGAAGAAGCAGAAAGTGGAGAAAATGAAATTATAGAGTCTGAAGTTACAGATTCTGAAGTTGAACAAGTCGAATAGAGTGGGCACTAGCTACTGGGTCTCAAAAGACTGCTGTTGAGAAAGAAAAAGAGTGAATGGAGAGCAAGTACAACAGAGAAAAGGACTGAATAAAAGAACTTGTGAACTTGACAACGAAGCAACAGAAGCTGTGCAAGCAAAGAAAGCAAGAAAAGGTGATGTGTGGCCAGAAGGAGTGAAAAGACTGAAATACACTCTGAAACAAAGATCACCTGACACAATAATTGAAGTTTCAGATCAGAGTGAGCAAAGTGAGTCTGAAGAAGAATCGGTTCGTAAAACGAAAAGAGTGAGGGTTCCAAATAAGAAATACATAGCACCAGAATGGAATATGTGGTGTTGGAAGAAATTAAAAACACAGATCAGATCAAAGAAAACACTGGTACAGAACAGGGTGAAGGAGACAGTATCGAACCACCTTAAAGAACTGTGAAAATAAAGGTGCAACAATTTTGAGAAAAAATTATTCTGAATCATTCAAAAGACTTGAAAAAGAAGAAGAAGAAGATAAAAAAAAGAGGGGGTAAAGAAGAAAAGACATTAGTGTGAGGATACACTACTTTGGATGGATATATTTTTGGATAGATATTTTTATAGATTAGATTTTTTAGATTTTTTTTATTCTAAGTTAGGATTTTTGAGTTTTTTCTTAGTTTTTTTAGAATTAGTACAAATTTAATTAGAAAATGGCAAATACAGCAGAGACTGGATATCAAAATCATAGTTTTAAACGTAAATGTATTAATGCTTGCTTATTCAGTATATTTTTACTAATGATAGTATGGTTAACACTAATTGTCATTGTGCCTGTCTTAATGGTAACTAATCAAAAGAATAACACTAATACTAATGGTGTGATGAGTGAAAAAGTAGATACTTAGGGGCCGATTCCGATCTTGGCCGGTAGGGCTCCGAATCGGATTCGGCTTAACCGGATCCGATTCGGAGCCCTATTTCCCGACCGATTCGTACGCGCGTCCGGGCGAGCGAGTACGATGCGTATTCGCCGACCGACTCGTCCAGGCGTCCCGACCGCTCCGACCGACTCGATCCCGGGTCGAACCGCACCGACCGACTCGCACGGACACGACTCGCACCGCGCACTGGAGACGTTCCCCGGCCGGGTAAGTACGATGCGCGCCGCGAGAAGTCCGACCGAGCCGCGCACTCCGGCTCGAAAGAGCTGTCGGAGCCGTACTTTGGGGGTCCGTGTCGGACCCCCCTGTACGCGTAGCCGCGCGAGTCGCACACAGGGGGGACCCATGGGTCCCCCTACCTGTGCGTGTACGGCGCGAATCGCTTCACCGCGTACACGCTGTAGGGGGCGCACTTGTCCGCCTCGCACCCATTGAGTCAATGGGAGCCCGCGTACGCGTTGTACGACCGGCTCCCATTGACTTCAATGGGAGTCCGACCGACTCGAGTCCGATGGCATACGTGCGCATCGTACTCGTTCGGTCGGACTGCACGGGTCCGATTCGGTCGGAAATCTCTCCGGGTCCGGCTCGGGCGGAGAGATTTCCGGCCCGAATCGGAATCGGCCCCTAAAGGTTTAGAGGAAGACTCACATACTAAAATGGAAAAGATGAAAGATGACAGTATCTATCATCATGATAAATCAATTAATGATTTTTCGTTAAATGTCTTTTACCAAATTATTATATGAGTATGTTGACGTAATGGATGCGAGAGATTGTTATGTGTGCATGCAATTACCTTCGTCTGTCTCAGAAGGGGTGACATATCATCACCTACCTTTAACATATGGTGTGTCTTGTAGTGTCTTAACGAGTTTATTTTATGAGAGGGGAAGTCTACTCTAACATGGATTTAGTATTCTCAGAAATTCCTATTAGAAGGAATATGAATAAAATAAATAGTGCTAGAAATGCGGAATATATGGGAGAATTTTTTCATTCTACACAAACAATAGATACAGTATATGCACATAGACATAACCTAACTTGTAGATTACGATTTGAAGAAATAGAATTTATTAACATGGTTGAAGATAGAAGACAAGAATTTCAGAGAAAGGCTGCAGAGCAAAAGTCTCATGTACCTCCATGGGCTTTCAGAGGGGGAGATTACAAGATGGGCGAGACTTAGGCTGCCATGACCCTAGACTGGTATCATAGAGGGAAGATTTGTTTACTTAGACGAAAGACTAACTATAATTATTATTTCATTGGTTCTAGTGAATGTGATCATACTTTTCTAGTTACGGGAGGATGGGGATTGAAGGGAGGAACTGATCCTATCTTTCCGGGAATCTATTATGTGTGTGGTAAGAATGCCTACTATAGGTTGCCTGCACATTGGTACGGGTGTTGTTATTTACCAATAGTATTTCCAAAGATTTACCACATGGATGAGAAACATAGAATCAATGAAATAAAGAATGGACTAATACATAATAAGAGAGCGAGTTTTGCAGAAATTATAGGGGATGTTTTTGGAGCATTGATACCTTCAGTTGGAGTTATACTAAATTCGCGCAAAATTAGAAAATTGTCTACAGTGGTTGATCGTTTATCAACAGACACTGCTGGTGGGTTTTTAATGGTTGATACTGAGATGGTTGCAATTAGATCTATGGTTTTGCAAAATGGACTTGTCCTTGATGTATTATTGGCTGAAGAGGGTGGAGTCTGCAATATGTTGAAAGTACAACAATGTTGTACTTATATCCCTGACAAGAGTAAAATTCTTGAGGGGTATATTAAGAATATTACAAATCTTCATCAAGATTTATCCGAATTGAAAGTTGATAGTGCTTGGGAGAAACTTGGTAAAAAAATTTCCTCTATGGGAAATTGGTTTTCTACATTTGGGAGTAGTCTATTAGGGAGAATATTAACACCTATTATTGCAGTGGCTACAGTGATATTAATGATTTTCTTGATTTATAAATGTTGCAAATGCAAGAAAGAGACATTTGATAACCAACGAAGAGCAAGAATAAGAAAGAGAGAAGAAATAGAACTAGAGGATAGAAGAGGAAACTATTATGAAATGATAAGGGATTTAGATGGAATCATGATAAAACGAGAGAGAACAACAGCTTTTTAAGTGACAAATTGTATTGGTGGGTATTTGGTGATGGCTCAAAGACGCCATCAAAGGGGGGATTGATGGAGCAGGGTTTTCAAAAAATTAAACCTGCTCGGATTGAGACCCCTAGTAACATTTTCTAATTTTTCTAATAGTGTGCAGTGAAAAACGTGTGGTTTTAATAACTAACATGGGGGAAAATAATACTGCGCAAGTGCGTACTAAAGCACTGAACTATGCCGCAAATGCTTGACTAATGAAAATAAAGAGGCTAATGCTGCTTTTTGTGCACGTTATTAACGTTTGTCAGGAAAATCTGAACCTGGGTTGCGCATGGTTAGATGCAGCATTTGGGAGGGTGCGTAAAGAAAAGCATTTCAAAATGAGTAATTATATTTGTTTTATTTTCCGTAGAAGCATGGGTTAAGCAAAATAAAGAATTATTAACTGAAAAAAAAAGCAAAAGCGAATGTGGAGGGAAGGCAAAGGCGAGCGACCTTCGAATTTATGTGTGCCGGCCAAAAGTTAAACATGAAGACGAAAAACAATCGACAAGTGATGAATGTTTCCTCTGGAAGCGCACGAGTGGCACAAGAAGGAACATAATCTGAAAGATTTGCGGAGACAGAAGGAAACTGAAGTCTGATATTGTATACTTGTATTTCCTGGGATGATGTAGTTGTGATGTTGAAAAAACAAAACAATAGAACATTGAGTAAGATGGACATGCCAAGTGTGGTGTGACAGTACACCCCCTTCCTTAACCAATCACGATGTAGTTTTGTCCCAGTTGCATAAACATTTGCAAATGTATTTTGTCTCTGACACTTTTCTCTTTTTGCCTTTTCACTCCTTCAATGCACTGTCGATGTGATGTATTTTGTCATTTTCTCTTTGCTAATTGTTTATTCAGTGATATTCCATGGTTTTGTACTGTGTATTGTTACTTGATGAGCATTTATTTCACATTATTTAGATAAAACATTAAAAATATACACTCTGTGTTCGTCTTTATTTAGAGAGTGTCATTAATTATTGCCATCATCTATTCAACTATAAAAAGATGCCATTGTCACATTATTTTTCTATGAGTAATGCAGGTTCGGTTGGAGATTGGTAAGTTAGGTCTGAACTTTGCATTTTACACTGAACCCAGCGCGAAGGGACTTTGTTGGGTAGTGTAATTGGGCCTTGTTTATTTGCAAATTTATTGATCCCTGAGCGCTGGATCAATACCAACTACTTCATTTGGGAACAGCCTGTTTGGTCAACTCATGAGCTGTGACTGACTGGGCAAGGCAGAGGTACCCACTGTGACGGCCACGCTGGCACCTGGCCCATTACATTTGAACAGCTGCTATGGCCCCCAGGCACACACCTCACTGTCCTTAACCTGAGGGGAGGACAAGAAGGGGACCGCACTGGATCCAGCTCGATTGATGGTGCTGCGGGCTGTGGGTCAAATCCTGCACCTCTGGGCATGAAACTAAAACACAGTTACCGGCATCAGGCACCACAAGTTACAGCTCGGTAGGTACATTTACTTCTTTAGTGCATGCGATAAAATGTGTAAGCGGCCTAAACATGGCTTGTAGAGGCAATGAAAGCTCAGCAATAGATTTTCATCTTGAATCCACAGCATGGATTTATGTTTTAAAAAAAGTAGTGCACTTACTTCCAGAGTATACAATCCACGCGCTCATTCCTGAGCCAAATGCCTTCCTGTGTTGACTCCAATCTTATCTTTCAGTCTACAACCAGCATTCTCACCGAGGAACTGCAATCTATCTACTTATAATACATGGAAGCCCACAACCCCGTATAAACTCCTGTCTCCTATTTTCCTATTACAGTCTAGGTGTGACATCATTTGTCACCTGTAGAAATAAAGAGGCATATTTAGTAACATTTCACTCAATGAGGGCAGCAAGCAAAGCTGCTGTGCTGCATTATGTGAAATGGAGAGAGCAGAAATGCACCAAATCTACTAAGATATGGCCGATTTCTGCTTCCTCCTAGCGAATCTCGCTGTGTGCTGCCTAGCACCAATTCAGGCAGTGGGCACACTTATTCCATGCCACAATGGTGCTTGCATATAATAGGCAGGATTGTTTTTGTGCGCAAAAACAATCCGAAGAGGCATTTTTCTCTTTCTGTGTGCACAGAATGCATCATGCATAGAAAAAGGTAATAAAAAATTCTCCTCATTACACCATCCTCTGGGAGGCATACTGATTTGATACAATCCCAAGCTTTTAAACCTTTCTAAATCGGGAATTGCATCAAATCCTTGGGTGGATGCACAGGTACGCTCATACTCCACCCATGGAACGCCTACCAGCTCGAAATGTAACATAATGCAGTGCAAGCTACTGAGTTGCATTACATTTCTTAACAAAGCCATGCAAGGGGGCACAAATTTACCCCTGCGTTGGTTTGTAAATTTGAATTACGGAATTGTGCTACATTGTGTCACCTTGCGTGACAAAATGACAGCTCAACTCCTTGATAAATTTGGCACAAAATCCATAGCTTCTTAAATATAATATTTATTACAGTTGAGTTGTGTTGTCACAGTACCTGCTGGTAGATCCAGGAGACACAGTGAAAGGCGGATCACAGCATAGAAATACTACTGATGTTTAAAAGATTATAAGAATATTTCGCTTTTCAGCTTTTCTGAACTGTTTACCTGAAATGAACTCTCATGAGGCAGAATGTTCATGATTTGCACAATAGTTCATCACACAAAAGCAGGAATTCTTCTGTGCCTTACCACAAATTATGAACTGTATTAATAGCTTTTTTTAAAGGGACTTAGGGGCATATTTATGAGAGGTTTGCATCATGCTTGCACCACGCAACGTTGTACATGCGTGGCGCAAAACTATAAGTCAGATTTATGAAGCCATTTTGCGCTGCTTTAAATGGCTTCATGAATCTGGAGTAATGCAATGCAGCGATTTGCGCTGCATTGCATTACTCTGCGCATGAGCATTGCATGAGTGTTCCCACGCACCTCCCATGGTTTTTGACGCATTTCCACCTGTACCAAAACTGGTAAACCTGGAAATGCGCCAAAAAGATACGTTTCCCCAGGAGAGGTGTAACAAGGAGAAATATCTTTATTTCCCCTCATGTTTTCCTCTTTCTATGTGAGCTGCATTGTTTTTGTGCAGGAAAGTGCTCCTTCCTGCACAAAAACAATCCTGCCTACAACACAGGCACCATGGTACAACAATCCTGCCTACAACACAGGCACCTCTACGAGACAATCTCCCCTTCCTAGAACAGATCATGGAAATCATCTCATCGAACGCGGTGTGTCATGGCACCCAGATCTTCCTTGGAGACTTTAACCTCCATTGGAATGATATGAATGACTCGTCAGTCAACAACCTCAAATCTTTCCTATCCGACCTCAACCTCACTCAAATATGTGATAGCCCCACTCACATCAAGGCAGCTACCTTAGATCAAGTAATTGGTAAGATCAACTCCATCCAACTTGAAGCTATCGCCCCCTGTGACTGGACAGACCACCATTGCATCTCCTTCCTCGTCACAGAATCGGCGAGATTCAATAAAGCTCAGCTAAAGAAACCTAGGCACTGGCAAAGAAGTCTTAGAAACATTAACCTACATGATCTGACCTCCTGCATTGATAACAGCCTGTCCCTCCCCCCCCGGATATGTCTGATGTCGGCAACCTTAAAGATAACTTTAATCGCTCCATGGCTAACATCTTTAACTCAATGGCGCCCCTACAACTACAAAGAATGCTCTCCAAAATCTCCAAACCCTGGTATTATGGTAGCTTAAATACTGAAAGAAGAAATCTGAGACTGGCGGAACGTTTGTGGAGATCCTCTACCTCCCTTGACCATCTCACTCATCTGATATCACTGAGAAATGTATACAACAAATGCATCAGATGCTCTAAAGCTAGTTACTTCAGAAAGCAAGTTGAGCAAGCAAAGAACCGGTCAAAGAAATTGTTTGAATTCATAAAGCTTCAATCTAACAGCAAACTCAACCCTCCCTCAATGGTACTCTGTTCACAGCTTAATTGTGAGGAATTTGCTGCTTTCTTCCAGGAAAAGACAACAAAGATTGAACTGGAACTACGGGTTGCTTTGGAGAACCTTCCTGTCTCCTATCCTACCTCCGGATCGGGGATGCCCCCTCCCATTCTGGTTCTCCCCCCCAAAAACAATGCTGCTTGGAGCATATTCCAAACCTTGGACAAAAGCACAATTCCCAAAACTCTGGCCACTCTGAAACCATCCAACCATTTCAGCGATCCCTTGCCATTGAATCTCTTCAATGAGATCAGATCGTCCATACTCCCTCTTTGCACGAGGATAATTAACGCCTCTCAGCTTCAAGGTACGATTCTGGATTGCCTTAAATCAGGGCAGGTCACCCCATCCTTAAAAAACCGACGGCACACCATACTAACCTTCACAATTTTCGCCCACTATCCAACATTCCTACTCTGGCTAAGCTACTAGAGAAATGCGTACACATCCAGCTATGTAGCCACATTGAACAATTCCGCTTGCTGGACCAATTCCAATCGGGCTTCCGTCAGGGGCATAGCACGGAATCCACTCTTACCCACATTGTTGATGATGCTCTACGAATGCTAGACTTAAATGAATCATGCCTTTTGATCCTCCGTGACGTAACATCAGCTTTTGATACGGTCAAACATGATTCCCTTATTGAGCTACTGGAGCACAGGATGGGGCTATCAGGGACTGTGCTAAACTGGCTCTCCTCATTCCTTCACAACAGAACACAAAGACTTAAGGTGAATCAGGCTTTGCCAAAACCCACTCCGCTCACTCTGGGGGTGCCACAGGGGTCCACGCTTTCGACCACCCTCTTCAACTTGTTCATGGAGCCAGAAATCCTGAAGTTGTCCAACATTCATTACCACATGTATGTTGATGACACTCAATGTACCTGAAAGTCTCCTCGCCTGAGGACATCAGGTCTCTCAACTCAACTCTTCAGGAAACACAAAGCTGGTTGACTCTTAATCACTTGAAACTAAATGCTCTCAAAACAGAATTTTTCCTTATATCCCCAGCCAATCACTCTCCATACATTGAAGAATGGATGTGTCAACTCACAGCTCTCGACTGCACTCCAAACATCATTGATTCCACAAGATGTCTGGGAATAATGCTAGATAAACATTTGAACATGCAAAAGCACATTAGTGCTCTCACCAAAGGTGCAAACTTCCAACTGAGATGCCTAAGGAAAAAAAAACGTTCCTACCCCATAACGACTTCAAGAATGCGGTGCAAGCCCTAGTGATCTCTAAACAGGATTATGGTAGTGCTACCCTCTGTGGCCTTCCTAGATCGAAGACAGCGCCACTTAGGGCCTCTCTCAACTCCACTGTAAGGCTCATTACAGGCTCCAAATGCTATCATCACATCACGCCTGAGTTAAAATCACTAAAATGGCTCCTGTATGAAGCAAGGATTAATCTGAAAGTTGCTTGCATGACTCATAAAGCTTTACACTTCAACACCCCAATTTATCTTGTGCAAAAACTTGAGCTCTCTGGAGGCTCTAGATCCTCTAGGGGCTCTAGCACCTTACTGCTCAAGCCACCGAAATTCGATAGAAAGAAAACCTACAATTGAGCATTCTCGGGTATTGCACCAAGAATTTGGAACTTCTTGCCACCTGAAATAAGACTTAACAATTCCACGGCTTCCTTCAAAAGGGAAGTCAAAGAGTTACTGATGAAGACATTTCTGGGCTAGTTCCCAATCACCTTAGAACGCGCTTGTTTACATTTGTTCTTAATAGATCTGTTATATTTATTATGATCTGTTATGTTCGTTTCTTGTTCTGGTTGTGATATGGTTTCCACGGCTTGTACCTTCTGAACTGCCAAGATGTAAAGCGCTCTGATACCCTTATGTGGTCTTGTTTGCGCTATATAAAACTCTTTAAATAAAATAAAATTAAAATAAATGGTACAAGGGTTCCTGCATTGGTGCTAGGCTGCCAACACAGCGCCAGTGCAAGTGGAAAGGACAGGAATGCGCCATATTAGATAAATAGGCTGCACAGCGCTATAAATTTAATAAATATGCCCCATAGATTTTAACTTCATATAATACATTGGTATGTTCAAGTGTGCAACACAGATTCCACATTAATTCTACATATTTCAACTATACTTGTTCATATGAAGGGGCAGGAGACCAAGAATTGATGTTTTTTGGCAAAGACTAATGATGTAACCATGTATTATAAGAAGTAAAATGCCCTCTGTCATATGCTACTGTAGCAGGTCACATTAGAGTTCCATGGCCTTATAAGGGAACTCAGCCTTCCGCTTCATTACTGTATTTAGTTATGTAACTCATGAGTGACTTGCAATATCCTTATAATGTACAGCACAGGGCTTTGGGCAAAATGGACAAAATCAATTTTGTAATTCGTACTTCCCACCTTTTACTGAATTGCAAATTGCAAATCACATATGAAATAATGGTTTGTTAACATTTTGTCTGAACACTGTTCAGTGGGCCATGGGGCAAGCAGGAGTTACTGCACCCAACCGTGGGGTTTGAGACCTTTTACTTCTGATGTTCTGGGGCCCGATCTACTAGGGATCCTGACCAAGTGGCTGATGACTCCTTCAGAACTTTACTATTAGTGGTAGCATGGGTCAAGGAGTCCAAGGCTTCTTGGGAGGGAGGCAGATAACAAAGGCTCACAGCTCAAAGTACGTTCAGTAGCAGCAATAAATGAGTGTCTAGTCAAATACTGTCATTAATGACAAAAGTAATATTTATATACAAACACAAATTGAAATACGGCATACACAAACAATACATGCAGCCCCCTATGGTCAGGGCTATAGTGTTCAATAGAAAGGCTCTTAAGTCCTACACCCCTCTCACTAGGGGTAGTGGTTATTCACCATTCACCATGGGCAACATTCAGGTTAGTCCCCACTAGCAGTCCAAGTCTTAGGAGCCCCATTGTGACTCTGTTACAAAAGACAAAAGTGTTTCAACGCCGAAGAGTTATCTGGCAGAAAAGTTCCCCCGAGGCCTTCGGCCCTTCAATCAGTCTTACTCAAACCAGCAGGGACTGTCCAAATGAAGCCTCCGAGAGCGTCTCTCTCATGGGCGTGGCTGACTTCAGTGGGCATCGCACATGCGCATCTGGGTGTCCTCGAAGCTCCTCCAATGTGACAGTAAGTTTTCTTTGGTAGTCCTCACAGGTAGGAAGGGAATTCATCGGTTTCTGGTTCTGGTCCTAAGTCAGGGCTGGGACCTGCATGGGTCACCACAGCGGCCTCTCCTCATGACGATGGCATCAAACAAGCTACAATCCTTGTCTTTTCTGGTGGCCTCCTCTGGCATACAGGGTCACCACACTAGCTCCGTGCTCGGGCAACAGGCCGATCGGCATAACAGCAGGTTCCTCTTCATGGCAACCTCCTTTGGCATACGGCGTCACTGGCCTACACACCGCTCACAGGCAGCTGCCCGATCAGCACAGTTATCTTCATGGTGGCCCTGTCTGGCATTCAGGGTCACCGAATCACACATGGACAATGGCCCGATTGGCATGGTTAACTTCACGGCCACTCCTTATGGCATACGGGGTTATGACTTACACACCACACACTGACAAAGGCCCATTCGGCATTACTATGATGCTGACCACGGCTAACTTCATGGCGGTCCCCTCTCATTCAGAGTCACCGACTTGAACCTGCACACAGGCAATGACCCAATCGGTGTAGCAGCCATCTACTGACACCTCACTACAGGGATCCACTTGCCAGGATGCCCCACTGGGCCTCACTCACTCCAGTGCTATCCTCTTCCTCATATGGCTCACTGGTTTTGGCAAACAGGCAGGCACTGGTGTGTCATGCTCCAGGGGCAGGTGATATTGGATGTCCCATCACCCAGCTGGGAGACTAGCAGGACTTAGCCTCAAGGCCGGGTCAGAGACAGAAGTCTTGCAGAGCTTCTTCTCCTTGCAGAGCCCGACTGACTGCTTGACAGTTGAGAATTTATGGGGCCTCGAGTTCCCCTTCTATTTCCATTTCCAGACACCCAATGCTTAAGAGTAGGAGTGTTTGAAATTTGCATTCGGGGCTTGCTCCCGTTTGAAGTGCCCACTCCTCTGCCCTGTCCTCCCTCCATAAATGTGCCTGCCACAGCAGGAGCAACTCCAAATCTGATAGCCCTATAACACAGGAGTGACTAGAGGTTCACACCTGGATGTCAGCCACAGTGATATGTGTATCAAAAGGTTACCTCAAGGCCCCAGCCCTACTCTTTCTGATTCTCTTATCAGCCACATCTCCTTCCTGATATGTGCCCAGGGCCCTTTCCAGTGATCTCCATCTGGATCAAACAGCACCCTTTGAAGTAAACTGAAGAGCCTGTCTGTCTGTGGGGATTTCACCCCCCTTCTCATGCTCCTCCATTAAGTCCAGGGTCTCCCAAAATTGAACCCAGAATATTTCATGTATTGTACCATTCACAGGCACACATACACCCAGCATATGCATATAACAAACGCACACTGCACAGAACAACATACTAACTTGAGGTAAGCCAAGGGTGAGTTAAATACACAGCCACAGAACTTTACATGAATTAACCAGTAGGCCTCACTCCAGTGACAGGTAAAAATCCTGTTCGCTTCTACTAATCATTATATTGTGTCCTGCCACCACTGTGCTCATGCTGCCTAACCATTGGCAAAGGCAGTAGCCTTTAACCAGTATGAGGCTAGCACTTTGAGTGCCCCTCCCTGTCCAACAAGACTGTAATTCATGAGAAAGGCCTTTGTCATGGCACACATACATGATCCATGTTTGCCCATGACAACAAAAATCAGCACCATGGATCCAGACATCATTGCAGCTGGGGTACTCAGGACATGGTTACATATCTGTCATCATGCAAGGGACTTTTCCAGGCAAATATATTGGCATTCGTAAATTCAAGAGTCACAAAATGAGATTCCGTAAAAGTTGCAAATTGCTGATGGAATCATTGGCTGCTACTGAAGATATCAACAAAGTGAGACCACAGTCACGCTCTAAGAATGCTCTGCCAGCCCTTTTACATTGAATCAGGATGGCGTGGCCTGTGAGAGGAGCCCATCAACAGCACAGAATGCAAAGAGGAGGAGTAGAGAAGGAGTAGAAAGAGGTTTTGAGGCAAAGAGCTGGGTGTGCTATCAGAAAAAGAGCTGGATATGCTGAAGCAGGAATAATAAACACAAGAAAATCAGCTACTTTTTGACTATAGAAAGGTGCACCAGGGAAGAGTCCACATCCAGTTTGAATATCAAATGATCTTTTTTATTAGCATAAATCAGTATAAAGGTTAAAATCCAGCCAACGCGTTTCGTTCCATACAAACAGGAACATCATCATGGCTCAAAATGGTGTATCGAGAGATCTTATTCATATTAATGATATGGTGCTATC
>CAWUFW010027011.1:0-29471 GCA_963921515.1 Calotriton arnoldi | reverse complement strand
CCACTGAACTTTTTCCTAAAACTAAAAAACATTTTTTTCAGGAATCCATTCACACGAAAACATAAAACTAACTTTAAAAAATGTTGTTTCAGGAATCCACTCACCCTGATTCTAAAACTAAATTTAAATTAACTTATCGCAATAATCCAATCACTCTTATCCCAAAACTAAATTTAAATCAATTTTTTCAACTAACCCACTCACCCTTTTCCTAAAACTAACATAATTTTTTTTCAGGAATCCACTCACCCGAAATCTAAAAGTAACTTTACAAAATTTTGTTTCAGGAATCCACTCACCCTAACCCTAAAACTAACATGAAAGCAACTTGTTTCAGCAATCCTCTCTCGCTAATCCTAAAAGTAAATTCTAATTAACTTGTTGAAATAATCCAATCTCCATTATCCGAAAACTAAATTTAAATCTACTTGTTCCAGGAATCCACTCACCCTTTTCCTAAAACTAACATAAAAAACTTTTTTCAGGAATACACGCGCCCGATACCTAAAACTAAATTTCCAAAAATTTGTTTCAGGAATCTACTCACCCTAATCCTAAAACTAAATTTGAATTAACTTATCACAATAATCCAATCACACTTATCCCAAAACAAAATTTAAATCAATTTTTTCAAGTAACCCACTCACCCTTTTCCTAAAACTAACATAATTTTTTTTTAGGAATCCACTCACCCGAAACCTAAAAGTAACTTTACAAAATTTTGTTTCAGAAACCCACTCTCCCTAACCCTAAAACTAACATTTAAATCAACTTGTTTCAGGAATCCACTCTCCCTATTCCTAAAAGTAAATTCTAATTAACTTGGTGAAATAATCCAATCTCCCTTATCTGAAAACTAAATTTAAATCAACTTCTTTCAGTAAACCACTCACCCTTTTCCTAAAACTAAGATAAAAACTTTTTTCAGGAATCCATGCGCCCGAAACCTAAAAGTAAATTCTAATTAACTTGTTGAAATAATCCAATCTCCATTATCCGAAAACTAAATTTAAATCTACTTGTTCCAGGAGTCCACTCACCCTTTTCCTAAAACTAACATAAAAAACTTTTTTCAGGAATACACGCGCCGGATACCTAAAACTAAATTTCCCAAAATTTGTTTCAGGAATCTACTCACCCTAATCCTAAAACTAAATTTGAATTAACTTATCACAATAATCCAATCACACTTATCCCAAAACAAAATTTAAATCAATTTTTTCAAGTAACCCACTCACCCTTTTCCTAAAACTAACATAATTTTTTTTCAGGAATCCACTCACCCGAAACCTAAAAGTAACTTTACAAAATTTTGTTTCAGAAACCCACTCTCCCTAACCCTAAAACTAACATTAAATCAACTTGTTTCAGGAATCCACTCTCCCTATTCCTAAAAGTAAATTCTAATTAACTTGTTGAAATAATCCAATCTCCCTTATCTGAAAACTAAATTTAAATCAACTTCTTTCAGTAAACCACTCACCCTTTTCCTAAAACTAAGATAAAAACTTTTTTCAGGAATCCATGCGCCCGATACCTAAAACTAACTTTCCAAAAATTTGTTTCAGGAATCCATTCACCCTAATCCTAAAACTAAATTTGAATTAACTTATCTCAATAATCCAATCACTATTATCCTAAAACTAAATTTAAATCAATTTTTTGCAGTAACCCACTCACCCTTTTCCTAAAACTTAACATAACTTTTTTTTCAGGAATCCACTCACCCGAAACCTAAAACTAACTTTACAAAATTTTGTTTCAGGAATCCACTCATCCTAACCCTAAAACTAATTTTAAAGAAACTTGTTTCAGGAATCTACTTTCCCTAACCTAAAAGTAAATTTTAATTAACTTGTTGAAATAATCCAATCACCCTTATCCTAAAACTAAATTTAAATCATTTTTTGCAGTAACCCACTTACCTTTTTCCTAAAACTAACATAAAAAACATTCTTTTTTTCAGGAATCCACTCACCCTAATCCTAAAACTAAATTTAAATTAACTTATCTCAATAATCCAATCACTATTATCCTAAAACTAAATTTAAATCAATCTTTTCAAGCAACCCACTCACCCTTTTCCTAAAACTAACATACATTTTTTTTCAGGAATCCACTCACCCGAAATCTAAAAGTAACTTTACAAAATTTTGTTTCAGGAACCCACTCACCCTAACCCTAAAACTAACTTTAAAGCAACTTGTTTCAGGAATCCACTCTCCTGTTCCTAAAAGTAAATTTAAATTAATTTGTTGAAATAATCCAATCACCCTTATCCTAAAACTAAATTTAAATCACTTTTTGCAGTAACCCACTGAACTTTTCCTAAAACTAAAAAACATTTTTTTCAGGAATCCATTCACACGAAAACATAAAACTAACTTTAAAAAATGTTGTTTCAGGAATCCACTCACCCTGATTCTAAAACTAAATTTAAATTAATTTATCGCAATAATCCAATCACTCTTATCCCAAAACTAAATTTAAATCAATTTTTTCAACTAACCCACTCACCCTTTTCCTAAAACTAACATAATTTTTTTTCAGGAATCAACTCACCCGAAATCTAAAAGTAACTTTACAAAATTTTGTTTCAGGAACCCACTCACCCTAACCCTAAAACTAAAGTTAAAGCAACTTGTTTCAGCAATCCTCTCTCGCTAATCCTAAAAGTAAATTCTAATTAACTTGTTGAAATAATCCAATCTCCATTATCCGAAAACTAAATTTAAATCTACTTGTTCCAGGAATCCACTCACCCTTTTCCTAAAACTAACATAAAAACTTTTTTCAGGAATACACGCGCCCGATACCTAAAACTAAATTTCCAAAAATTTGTTTCAGGAATCTACTCACCCTAATCCTAAAACTAAATTTGAATTAACTTATCACAATAATCCAATCACACTTATCCCAAAACAAAATTTAAATCAATTTTTTCAAGTAACCCACTCACCCTTTTCCTAAAACTAACATAATTTTTTTTCAGGAATCCACTCACCCGAAACCTAAAAGTAACTTTACAAAATTTTGTTTCAGAAACCCACTCTCCCTAACCCTAAAACTAACATTAAATCAACTTGTTTCAGGAATCCACTCTCCCTATTCCTAAAAGTAAATTCTAATTAACTTGTTGAAATAATCCAATCTCCCTTATCTGAAAACTAAATTTAAATCAACTTCTTTCAGTAAACCACTCACCCTTTTCCTAAAACTAAGATAAAAACTTTTTTCAGGAATCCATGCGCCCGATACCTAAAACTAACTTTCCAAAAATTTGTTTCAGGAATCCATTCACCCTAATTCTAAAACTAAATTTGAATTAACTTATCTCAATAATCCAATCACTATTATCCTAAAACTAAATTTAAATCAATTTTTTCAAGTAACCCACTCACCCTTTTCCTAAAACTTAACATAATTCTTTTTTCAGGAATCCACTCACCCGAAATCTAAAAGTAACTTTACAAAATTTTGTTTCAGGATACCCACTCACCCTAACCCTAAAACTAACTTTAAAGCAACTTGTTTCAGGAATCCACTCTCCCTAATCCTAAAAGTAAATATTAATTAACTTTTTGAAATAATCCAATCTCCCTTATCCAAAAACTAAATTTATATCTACTTGTTGCAGTAATCCACTCACCCTTTTCCTAAAACTAACATAAAAACTTTTTTCAGGAATCCATGCGCCCAATACCTAAAACTAAATTTCAAAAAGTTTATTTCAGGAATCCACTCACCCTAATCCTAAAACTAAATTTAAATTAACTTATCACAATAATCCAATATCTCTTATCCTGAAACTAATTTTAAATCTATCTTTTGCAGTAACCCACTCATCATTTTCCTAAAGCTAACATAACTTTTTTTCCAGGAATCCACTCACCCGAAAACTAAAACTAACTTTTAAAAATTTTGATTCAGGAATCCACTCACCCTTACCCTAAAAGTAACTTTAAAACAACTTGCTTCAGGAATCCACTCTCCCTGTTCCTAAAAGTAAATTTAAATTAATTTGTTGAAATAATCCAATCACCCTTATCCTAAAACTAAATTTAAATCATTTTTTGCAGTAACCCACTGAACTTTATCCTAAAACTAAAAAAAATTTGTTTCAGGAATCCACTCACCCTGATTCTAAAACTAAATTTAAATTAACTTATCCCAATAATCCAATCACTCTTATCCCAAAACTAAATTTAAATCAATTTTTTCAACTAACCCACTCACCCTTTTCCTAAAACTAACATAATTTTTTTTTCAGGAATCTACTCACCCGAAATATAAAAGTAACTTTACAAAATTTTGTTTCAGGAACCCACTCACCCTAACCCTAAAACTAACGTTAAAGCAACTTGTTTCAGCAATCCTCTCTCGCTAATCCTAAAAGTAAATTCTAATTAACTTGTTGAAATAATCCAATCTCCATTATCCGAAAACTAAATTTAAATCTACTTGTTCCAGGAATCCACTCACCCTTTTCCTAAAACTAACATAAAAACTTTTTGCAGGAATCCACGCGCCCGATACCTAAAACTAAATTTCCAAAAATTTGTTTCAGGAATCTACTCACCCTAATCCTAAAACTAAATTTGAATTAACTTATCACAATAATCCAATCACACTTATCCCAAAACAAAATTTAAATCAATTTTTTCAAGTAACCCACTCACCCTTTTCCTAAAACTAACATAATTTTTTTTTCAGGAATCCACTCACCCGAAACCTAAAAGTAACTTTACAAAATTTTGTTTCAGAAACCCACTCTCCCTAACCCTAAAACTAACATTAAATCAAGTTGTTTCAGGAATCCACTCTCCCTATTCCTAAAAGTACATTCTAATTAACTTGTTGAAATAATCCAATCTCCCTTATCTGAAAACTAAATTTAAATCAACTTCTTTCAGTAAACCACTCACCCTTTTCCTAAAACTAAGATAAAAACTTTTTTCAGGAATCCATGCGCCCGATACCTAAAACTAACTTTGGAAAAATTTGTTTCAGGAATCCATTCACCCTAATTCTAAAACTAAATTTGAATTAACTTATCTCAATAATCCAATCACTATTATCCTAAAAATAAATTTAAATCAATTTTTTGCAGTAACCCACTCACCCTTTTCCTAAAACTTAAATACTTATTTTTTCAGGAATCCACTCACCCGAAACCTAAAACTAACTTTACAAAATTTTGTTTCAGGAATCCACTCATCCTAACCCTAAAACTAATTTTAAAGAAACTTGTTTCAGGAATCTACTTTCCCTAACCTAAAAAGAAAATTTTAATTAACTTGTTGAAATAATCCAATCACCCTTATCCTAAAACTAAATATAAATCATTTTTTGCAGTAACCCACTTACCTTTTTCCTAAAACTAAAAAAACATTCCTTTTTCAGGAATCCACTCACCCTAATCCTAAAACTAAATTTAAATTAACTTATCTCAATAATCGAATCACTATTATCCTAAAACTAAATTTAAATCAATTTTTTCAAGTAACCCAATCACCCTTTTCCTAAAACTAACATAATTTTTTTTTTAGCAATCCACTCACCCGAAATCTAAAAGTAACTTTACAAAATTTTGTTTCAGGTACCCACTCACCCTAACCCTAAAACTAACTTTAAAGCAACTTGTTTCAGGAATCCACTCTCCCTAATCCTAAAAGTAAATTTTAATTAACTTGTTGAAATAATCCAATCTCCCTTATCCAAAAACTAAATTTATATCTACTTGTTGCAGTAATCCACTCACCCTTTTCCTTAAACTAACATAAAAACTTTTTTCAGGAATCCATGCGCCCAATACCTAAAACTAAATTTCAAAAAGTTTATTTCAGGAATCCACTCACCCTAATCCTAAAACTAAATTTAAATTAACTTATCACAATAATCCAATCACTCTTATCCTGAAACTAATTTTAAATCTATCTTTTGCAGTAACCCACTCATCATTTTCCTAAAGCTAACATAACTTTTTTTTCAGGAATCCACTCACCCGAAAACTAAAACTAACTTTTAAAAATTTTGATTCAGGAATCCACTCACCCTTACCCTAAAAGTAACTTTAAAACAACTTGCTTCAGGAATCCACTCTCCCTGTTCCTAAAAGTAAATTTAAATTAATTTGTTGAAATAATCCAATCACCCTTATCCTAAAACTAAATTTAAATCATTTTTTGCAGTAACCCACTGAACTTTAACCTAAAACTAAAAAACATTTTTTTTCAGGAATCCATTCACACGAAAACATAAAACTAACTTTAAAAAATGTTGTTTCAGGAATCCACTCACCCTGATTCTAAAACTAAATTTAAATTAACTTATCGCAATAATCCAATCACTCTTAGCCCAAAACTAAATGTAAATCAATTTTTTCAACTAACCCACTCACCCTTTTCCTAAAACTAACATAATTTTTTTTCAGGAATCCACTCACCCGAAATCTAAAAGTAACTTTACAAAATTTTGTTTCAGGAACCCACTCACCCTAACCCTAAAACTAACGTTAAAGCAACTTGTTTCAGCAATCCTCTCTCGCTAATCCTAAAAGTAAATTCTAATTAACTTGTTGAAATAATCCAATCTCCATTATCCGAAAACTAAATTTAAATCTACTTGTTCCAGGAATCCACTCACCCTTTTCCTAAAACTAACATAAAAAACTTTTTCAGGAATACACGCGCCCGATACCTAAAACTAAATTTCCAAAAATTTGTTTCAGGAATCTACTCACCCTAATCCTAAAACTAAATTTGAATTAACTTATCACAATAATCCAATCACACTTATCCCAAAACAAAATTTAAATCAATTTTTTCAAGTAACCCACTCACCCTTTTCCTAAAACTAACATCATTTTTTTTCAGGAATCCACTCACCCGAAACCTAAAAGTAACTTTACAAAATTTTGTTTCAGAAACCCACTCTCCCTAACCCTAAAACTAACATTAAATCAACTTGTTTCAGGAATCCACTCTCCCTATTCCTAAAAGTAAATTCTAATTAACTTGTTGAAATAATCCAATCTCCCTTATCTGAAAACTAAATTTAAATCAACTTCTTTCAGTAAACCACTCACCCTTTTCCTAAAACTAAGATAAAAACTTTTTTCAGGAATCCTTGCGCCCGATACCTAAAACTAACTTTCCAAAAATTTCTTTCAGGAATCCATTCACCCTAATCCTAAAACTAAATTTGAATTAATTTATCTCAATAATCCAATCACTATTATCCTAAAACTAAATTTAAATCAATTTTTTGCAGTAACCCACTCACCCTTTTCCTAAAACTTAAATACTTCTTTTTTCAGGAATCCACTCACCCGAAACCTAAAACTAACTTTACAAAATTTTGTTTCAGGATTCCACTCATCCTAACCCTAAAACTAATTTTAAAGAAACTTGTTTCAGGAATCTACTTTCCCTAACCTAAAAAGAAAATTTTAATTAACTTGTTGAAATAATCCAATCACCCTTATCCTAAAACTAAATATAAATCATTTTTTTGCAGTAACCCACTTACCTTTTTCCTAAAACTAAAAAAATATTCTTTTTTCAGGAATCCATTCACCCAAAACCTAAAACTAACTTTAAAAAATTTTGTTTCAGAAATCCACATACCCTAATCCTAAAACTAAATTTAAATTCACTTATCTCAATAATCGAATCACTATTATCCTAATACTAAATTTAAATCAATATTTTCAAGTAACCCACTCACCCTTTTCCTAAAACTAACATAATTTTTTTTTAGGAATCCACTCACCCGAAATCTAAAAGTAACTTTACAAAATTTTGTTTCAGGTACCCACTCACCCTAAGCCTAAAACTAACTTTAAAGCAACTTGTTTCAGGAATCCACTCTCCCTAATCCTAAAAGTACATTTTAATTAACTTTTTGAAATAATCCAATCTCCCTTATCCAAAAACTAAATTTATATCTACTTGTTGCAGTAATCCACTCACCCTTTTCCTTAAACTAACATAAAAAACTTTTTTCAGGAATCCATGCGCCCAATACCTAAAACTAAATTTCAAAAAGTTTATTTCAGGAATCCACTCACCCTAATCCTAAAACTAAATTTAAATTAACTTATCACAATAATCCAATCACTCTTATCCTGAAACTAATTTTAAATCTATCTTTTGCAGTAACCCACTCATCATTTTCCTAAAGCTAACATAACTTTTTTTTCAGGAATCCACTCACCCAAAAACTAAAACTAACTTTTAAAAATTTTGATTCAGGAATCCACTCACCCTTACCCTAAAAGTAACTTTAAAACAACTTGCTTCAGGAATCCACTCTCCCTGTTCCTAAAAGTAAATTTAAATTAATTTGTTGAAATAATCCAATCACCCTTATCCTAAAACTAAGGGGCCGATTCCGATCTCGGTCGGAGGCGCACCCAATACTATTCGGTCGGGAAAAAAGCCATGCGAAAGCCAGTTTCCCGACCGATCCGTACAGCACACCGAACGAGCAAGTACGATGCGCACAACAGCAAAAATTCCGGCCGAGCCGTACTCACCCAAACCAGGTCCTGTTCTCCGACCGAGGCGAATCCGGAAACGCCGAATCGAGTCGCACGGAAGGGAAAATGCAGCCCCGTCCGGCCGAACAAGTACGATGCGCTTTCCGTACGCGCCGAACCCGTCGCTACGCACGGCACGTCAAAGCATCCGGGAGAGGCGCACATAAGCTCCGAATCGCGCCACAACACGATCCACGGCTACGAGACGAACACAGCACCGACGAGGACGACGCGAAGCGACGAGGACGAAGCGAAGCGACGAGGACGAAGCCAAGCGACGAGGACGACGCGAAGCAACGAGAAGGACGAACGACACGAACCAACCATGAATCCCTTCGTCCCGATCATACCAATATTCTACATCTACTACCGGAACAGGCACGGACGCGTACGGCGCAGAAGGTAAGTCAGACACCAACCACAAAACACATACAACACGTACACGACACATCACACACATACACTGGGAATCTGAATATACTTACACCAGCAACAGCAGCACCATAGGGGCGGGATGCCCATCACCAATGCCACATATGCACACAGGGGCCTGAATGCGCGCCACCACCCCAACCCAGGGGGGCTGGATGCCTACCACTACTACCACCCTTAGCCAGGGGGCAGGATGCCTACCACTACTACCACCCTTAGCCAGGGGGCAGGATGCCCACCACTACTACCACCCTCACCCAGGGGGGCAGGATGCCCACCACTACTACCACCCTCACCCACGGGGGCAGGATGCCTACCACTACTACCACCCTTAGCCAGGGGGCAGGATGCCCACCACTACTACCACCCTCACCCAGGGGGCAGGATGCCCACCACTACTACCACCCTTAGCCAGGGGGCTGGATGCCTACCACTACTACCACCCTTAGCCAGGGGGCAGTATGCCTACCACTACTACCACCCTCACCCACAGGGGGCAGGATGCCTACCACTACTACCACCCTTAGCCAGGGGGCAGGATGCCTACCACTACTACCACCCTCACCCACGGGGGCAGGATGCCTACCACTACTACCACCCTTAGCCAGGGTGGCAGGATGCCTACCACTACTACCACCCTTAGCCAGGGGGCAGGATGCCTACCACTACTACCACCCTTAGCCAGGGGGCAGGATGCCCACCACTACTACCACCCTCACCCAGGGGGGCAGGATGCCCACCACTACTACCACCCTTAGCCAGGGGGCAGGATGCCTACCACTACTACCACCCTCACCCACGGGGGCAGGATGCCTACCACTACTACCACCCTTAGCCAGGGGGCAGGATGCCTACCACTACTACCACCCTCAGCCACGGGTGGCAGGATGCCTACCACTACTACCACCCTTAGCCAGGGGGCAGGATGCCTACCACTACTACCACCCTTAGCCAGGGGGCAGGATGCCTACCACTACTACCACCCTCACCCACGGGGGCAGGATGCCTACCACTACTACCACCCTTAGCCACGGGGGCAGGATGCCCACCACTACTACCACCCTTAGCCAGGGGGCAGGATGCCTACCACTACTACCACCCTCACCCAGGGGGGCAGGATGCCTACCACTACTACCACCCTTAGCCAGGGTGGCAGGATGCCTACCACTACTACCACCCTTAGCCAGGGGGCAGGATGCCTACCACTACTACCACCCTCACCCAGGGGGGCAGGATGCCCACCACTACTACCACCCTCACCCAGGGGGCAGGATGCCTACCACTACTACCACCCTTAGCCAGGGGGCAGGATGCCTACCACTACTACCACCCTTAGCCAGGGGGGCAGGATGCCTACCACTACTACCACCCTCAGCCAGGGGGCAGGATGCCTACCACTACTACCACCCTTAGCCAGGGTGGCAGGATGCCTACCACTACTACCACCCTTAGCCAGGGGGCAGGATGCCCACCACTACTACCACCCTTAGCCAGGGGGCAGGATGCCCACCACTACTACCACCCTCACCCAGGGGGGCAGGATGCCCACCACTACTACCACCCTTAGCCAGGGTGGCAGGATGCCTACCACTACTACCACCCTTAGCCAGGGGGCAGGATGCCTACCACTACTACCACCCTCACCCACGGGGGCAGGATGCCTACCACTACTACCACCCTCAGCCAGGGGGGCAGGATGCCCACCACTACTACCACCCTTAGCCAGGGGGCAGGAAGCCTACCACTACTACCACCCTTAGCCAGGGGGCAGGATGCCTACCACTACTACCACCCTTAGCCAGGGGGCAGGATGCCTACCACTACTACCACCCTTAGCCAGGGTGGCAGGATGCCTACCACTACTACCACCCTTAGCCAGGGGGCAGGATGCCCACCACTACTACCACCCTCAGCCAGGGGGCAGGATGCCCACCACTACTACCACCCTTAGCCAGGGGGCAGGATGCCCACCACTACTACCACCCTCACCCAGGGGGCAGGATGCCCACCACTACTACCACCCTTAGCCAGGGGGGCAGGATGCCCACCACTACTACCACCCTCACCCAGGGGGGCAGGATGCCCACCACTACTACCACCCTCACCCAGGGGGGCAGGATGCCTACCACTACTACCACCCTTAGCCAGGGGGCAGGATGCCCACCACTACTACCACCCTTAGCCAGGGGGCAGGATGCCCACCACTACTACCACCCTCACCCACGGGGGCAGGATGCCTACCACTACTACCACCCTTAGCCAGGGGGCAGGATGCCCACCACTACTACCACCCTCACCCAGGGGGCAGGATGCCCACCACTACTACCACCCTCACCCAGGGGGGCAGGATGCCTACCACTACTACCACCCTTAGCCAGGGGGCAGGATGCCCACCACTACTACCACCCTTAGCCAGGGGGCTGGATGCCTACCACTACTACCACCCCCACTCATAGGATGGACAATGCATGACACAACAAGCACACCACAACCTAGGGAATGCAAGATTAAGACATCCCACCACCACCATGACAAGCGTGTGAGCAGGCTGTGTCAAATGCCTACAACACCGAACATGACTTTGAACATACAATGTGACCCCCTAGCACATGTGCCACACATATATGTGTGTGGCACCCACAATGCAAGCAGCCCATGACCATTGTGGCAATGGGGCCTAAACCCCCATCATCACAGTGACCACAAGGCAAGTGTGGGGTCCATAGCTGAAGCACATTTTGACCATTGTGGCAATGGGGTCTAAACCCCCATCATCACAGTGACCAAAAGGCAAGTGTGGGGTCCATAGCTGAAGCACATTTTGACCATTGTGGCAATGGGGTCTAAACCCCCATCATCACAGTGACCAAAAGGCAAGTGTGGGGTCCATAGCTGAAGCACATTTTGACCATTGTGGCAATGGGGTCTAAACCCCATCATCACAGTGACCAAAAGGCAAGTGTGGGGTCCATAGCTGAAGCACATTTTGACCATTGTGGCAATGGGGTCTAAACCCCCATCATCACAGTGACCAAAAGGTAAGTGTGGGGTCCATAGCTGAAGCACATTTTGACCATTGTGGCAATGGGGTCTACACCCTCATCATCACAGTGACCAAAAGGTAATTGTTGACAAAGAAAGAGCTGCAACTGCCAAACTGCATGGATCATTCCTGGTCACAGAACCAAAAACTCATCTGTGGCAAAGTAGTGTATGTGTCCCATTGCAACATAAATTGGGGGAGCCAAATACTGCAGTGCAAATGAAACATTCCTTTGGCCATGTGCAGACAAACAACACCCATGGGGGCTGAGACCGTCAACAGTCATCAATGACACAATGACAGAAGTGACCATCAGAATGCAGAACCACATATTTGCACCAATGGGCACACAAATGCAGATACCCTGTGGAGACAGCAGATGTGAGGTGAACAGATACCATACCATGGCAGCAATGGGACACACAAACCATGATCACTGTGCTGACCGATGACCTAGGAGTCCCAGGGACAGCAGGGGAAACACACCAAACAACATACAGCCAATGGCACACCCAAGATATGCCAATGCAGTGGTGCAGATGCACAAACACAAACAGGCAGACCAACACTGTCATCATACACAGCAGGTGAGGGGTGGGGGTGCCAGTGTCCCCAGGCAACAACACAACACATGAGGAGAGCTGAATACCAATCATACAGATGTGCATACACTGCCACACTAAGGTAACTCATGGATCCAAATCCCCTATGTGGGCAAGCAGGCATTGACAGGTGAGAGGGAGCACAAAACACACATGTCACACAGGCACGTAGGAACAACAACTGACACAGCAAGTCACAGACACACCACAGCACCACCCCCAGGGCCCCCACAATGTGGTGACCCTGGGCTGAATAAAAATACCACTGTGATGACAAAGCTAAATGTCGTTCACACTGTGAACCACAGTCAGGTGTCCTGAGCAACTAACTACCATCACACCTACACAAGCACAAATCAATCAGCATGGCCAGTAAGCCAAGGCCAACATGGAGGCAGGGGCCTAGCCGGGCAACAACTCTCATCTGCACACACTCAAGACCACACCCCTCGACCTCCAACAATGTGCAGCAGTGAAGTACACATGCACTGGTGACATTGCACATGCACCCATGACTATTCCAGGGTGGTGGGTGGGAACCAAGGTGTAGAAACACATCACACATGGACACTCAACAAGACTCCTGAATGTCTGACACACTGCACACTACGCTGTACATGGACATGACGGCAATACCACACCGACCAATGGGATCCCAGCCACAGTCACACACCAATGAAGAAGCCAAGGTCACCCACAAAGAACACACATAGACAACAACCAACATTGCAGCCCGGACCCTAAGGAGTGCCAGCAGTCACACACACAACGTGTCACAATCACTGAAAGATAACACAAACTGGAAATCACATGACAGGGGCAAACAACAAGTGCCAAAGGGAAACCTGACTGTGACCCATCTGCGTCAGCACACAAACTCTGCCCTGACAGCAAACACACCTATGGGTGACACCCTGATGACCAGTAATGTGCCATGCACCCACATCACAGAGAACACAGGGAGAAGACTTTGGGGGAACATAGCTCAAGTCAGCAAGCATCACAAACAGGTACAACACTAGGGATCACAGCATGCGCAGATGAATGGAAGTGAACACACAGACATGCACATACAACACACACCTTGGGCGCAGGCAATGTCACACGTGTACACACTGCCATGAGGGGACTCCACTCCTGTGTGAGGAAAGCTGTGCCATATGTTGCCTCAGTAGGGCCCCATCATGTCAGCTGAGCACTTGGTCACACAATCAACAATTAGCACCAAATGAGGGCTCCCATCACATCAGCCTGGTCATGGATGTGCCAACGGAATCATCAGCACAGATCCAACACACTTGTATAGCAATGTTGCACTGACTACACGGATGAGTCCCTCCCCATTGATGCCCAAACCTGCATGTCCACTGGAGATGGCAACACGGTCAGGGAAGTAGACAAATGCAACGATGGCAGGCACAACAGATGTGCAGGGGTGGAAGCCACAGATATGAAATTGCCAATGTAAGTAGGAAACCCATTGCCAAATACTGAACACATGACACCCTCAGATGCTGCTATTGATGACATGGATACACCACATGATAGGACACATTCCCCCTGGACCACATGGGTTCCTGCACAGTAACACTTCATAATCATGAGACCAGATATCACCATCACTGCAGCAAGGGCATGGTTAGCTGCACCAACAACATGTACATCTGAAGCATGAGCACTAGAGAAAAGAAAGTTGCTTTATTCAGCATATGTGTTGTTTGATAACGACGTCCAGAAGAAATTAGAGCAAAGGCCAATGGCCAGTCCATTGTCAAAGTTCAAACAGGGTGACACTGGCAGATGTCACCCTACGCATGCCTGCACAATACCAGGGACAATCCACTAGGAGGGGCAACCGGGGGGCAGGCCAGGCACCGCAGGGACAGGATCAGGGCTCACCAGGGGGAGTCAGGGAAGGGGTGGTGGGTGCTGGAGAGCCACTGACAACTGCAGTGGAGGTGTCTGACATGGTGTGTGCCGGCACAACTGGGGGGCATGACACAGATGTCGTGGGTGCCGGCACAACTGCAGTGGACCCTGCAGATGGGGTGGACAGGTCCGCCACTGCAGTGCCCAAGTCAGACAGGGCGGTAGTGGACTCCACTGCAGTGCCTACCTCCAGGGGAGGAGAATGGGGAACAGGCAAGGTGGGTTGGACAGAGGGGAGGACACCCTCACCACATCAGTGGCACAGACAAGCGCAGCGGGGGTGTGGTGCTGGGAGAGCAAGTGGCAGGGGAGAAGGCCGGAGCATCTTGGGGATGGTATATCTGTGGGTGGGGGAACCTGGGGCAGGGTGTGGTGGGGGCACCTGTGCAGTGGGGGCCTGAGGGATGGAGGACGGAGACCTTGTGCCTGAGCTGCAGGGCGGTGGCGGGGTCTTGCTCTTAGCACTCCGGGGGACTTGCGGGTGGGGGCCTCAGTCCGTCTGCGCCTGGGGGAGGGTGTCCGGGGGCGAGGGGCACTCTGCTCCGTGTGGGTGGGCTTCCTCTTCCCCCGGGATGCTGGAGCAGCTTCATCGGTGGGGAAGAGGCCGAGGTCACAGAGGAAGAGCTGCTGTGACTTTGGGGTTGCAGGTGAGGCAAGGGAGGGTGCTTTGGAGGGAGAGGGAACTGAGGACTGCGCAGTGCATGTGGATGCGTGTGTGTGTTCCAGGGCCCCATCCCCTGTGAGTCTGGCTTCAGTCCCCTGAATGTGCGTGCGTGTGCGTTTTGTCATTGGCGTGTGTGTCAGTGTGCTGGATGTGTGTGTGCTGGTGTGTGCCTGTGCCAGTGTGTGTGTGCCTGGGATGGGTAAGGTGCTGGGGAGTGTGGATGGAGCAGAGGCAGGAGGGGTGAGGGACCGTTTGAGGAGGGACACTGCTGCCGTCAGGGAGGAGTCCATGGACCTATTGCCCCTCTGTAGGTCAGACATGCCCGATGAGATGCCCTCCATGAACGACACCAGCTGAGTCAACAGCGCGGTGTGCGCATGGAGGACACTCAGCATGGCTGTCTGCCCTACATGGAGCTGGCGAAGGAGGTACACAGACTCCTCACTCAGGGCAGCAGGGGACACAGGGGCAGGGGTGCGGTGCCTGGCCCAAAGGAGACACGCTCCCGGACATGGGAGCCTCCACGGACCTGGGGAATGGGAGCCGATGGGAGGGCGGTGGTGGTGCTGGTGGTGGCGGGGACAGCAACACTAGCTGGGGTGTGGTGGCTGCTGACACCCGCCTCCACAAGGGAGTCATCCTCCGAGTTGCTCTGGTCCTCAGCTGAGGTGGATGCTGCTGAGGACTCCTCGGTGTGGCTCCCCTCGCCCTCCGTGCCACTGGGTCCCTCCGACCACTCCTCGGCTGCTGACCCAGTCTGGCTCTCCGGCTCCTCCTGGTCCGTGGAGCTGTCCCCTTCCGTGGCCGTGGATGTATCTGCAAACAATGGGGAAACAGACAGACATCAGTCACCTGCACATAACGCACACACCACTGTGAGCACAGCACATCACAGAGCAAGCCCTGGCATCATTAGTTGTACATTGCTAAAAGTGCACTAATTGAACAGGAGAAGTCAATTGTCAGTCTGATGCCAAGCATGGCACTCACATCCCACATGGCCTTGCACCCATCTGTCTGGTGTCTGTTGGATTGCAACACCCCAGTGTTGACACATGCACCAAGTACACAGTAGTTGGACAGTGCAGAGGACACGGTGTGGACACATCACAGCTCTTGCCACTGAGTCAGTACAGGTTTACGGATGTAAGGGATGCCCAGAGTCAAATAGGAAATGCATGTGATGCATACCAGCGACAGACACCATGATGCACCCATGTCCTGATAGCCAGCGCCACTATGGTGTGCATGTAGCACATGTCACTCCCCTGCAGGATCACCAATCAGTAGACACATGCCATGGCGGAGGCATGACTGCAAAGTCATACATCACTGTCTCAGTGATGTATGACTTTGCAGCCAGACAACAACACTCTGCACTGTGTCACAATAGTAGGTCATGGGGAATGCAAGTCCTGGAGCTGCACAAGTGCACATGTACATCCCCCCACAACACATCCTCTTAACCCTCATCTGTCCAGGTCATACCTATTGGACATATGGGAGACCTGTGACACTACCCTCTGAACCTGAGCCCCTCACACTCTGCTGTGCATGGGGAACAGCTGCCTGAACTTCACATTTACATGCCCCAGTCTGCATGGGCAGCTGATCAGACACCTATGTGTCACACAAGTATCGTCTCCTATGGTCACATCTCCAGTGGCATGCTGAGCCCCTACCAAGAAACTCCACAGCAGTCCTGGCGACTAATCCACAGCACACTGACACAGAGGCAGACACCTGAGGGGTCAAATCACTGTGCACAATGTGTCCTCTGATACACGGGAGTGGGAGTACAGAGTGTATTGTATGGCCTGGAGTAGGCATGACTGTCCAGCCCCACATGAATGAGGGATGAGCCCTGGACTGTAGGCAGCTGGCTAAGTATGTGTGACACACGTCATATACATACTCCTGGGGCCCAAACATTGTTCCCACCCGCAGCATGGGTGTGTGCCAGGTACCCCAGCCACATGTGGTGGATCAGCTCAGCAATTGGACCACAGATCAAAGTAACACGCTGAATACATGTCAGAATACAGGCATTGTGTAAGCAATGGACCCACCCATGATGCCCACCACAGAGTCAGGGAAACAGATGCTGTCTCCCACCTTGAGTCAAGCAAACTGCAAGGACACAGTCCTAAGTGACAGAATTCCCTGCATGTAAGGGCCACACCTGGGTATCAGATGAGGAGTGGGCAGTGCACAATAGAGGGACATGGCTCCTGGACAACATGACTGCTGTACTGTGGCAGTTCAACCTGGCCCGAGGAGGGCACATAGCATGTTAGACAGAGTACACAGTGCAGTCTTTGACTCACCCCCTCCTTGCTGCTCTCTGGCCTTCAGCTGCCCATCCAGGTCTGGAAAGACCACCGCCAGGATCCTGAGCATGTGGGGGTCAGGGTCCGTGTTCCGCCCCTCCTGCGAGGAGGCGACAGCTTCAGCTGGACCCGTGCAATCCTCCGGGTCCAGCCCCGAAGGTCCTGCCACCTCTTTTGGCAGTTGCGGATCCGGCGCTTGTAGACCCCCACGGACCGGACAGCCCGGACGATGTCCTTCCAGATCTCATGCTTCCGATGGGCAGAAGCCTGTCAGGATGACAAAGTGATAAGGCCATTACTACACATGCAACATATCCGTGCATGACACAGTTGCATATACATGTCGCAATCACAGGGGCACATGGTGTACCCAGGCAGTGCACGGCTGCCCATGGACAGTTTTCCAGAAGTCACTACATGGTATCATTGCATGGGGAGTAAAACCCTGTTCAGAAGCACTGTCACTGCACCATACCTGTCCAGTGCAAGTCACTACACACTATGGGGGGTGACAACTACTCAGTGAGCCTGCTAGCCAGTGGTGTGCTGACTCTCAGCCTTGCTAGTCAGACAAAATGCACATTCAGAAAGGCAGTGCACAGAACACTCACCTGCTCCCCTGGTGTCCCATACAGCTTGCTGTACTGTGGAAGTAGGCTGTCCAGCAGGGCCTGGTTCTCTTCAAGGCTGAAGGCTGGGGCTCTCTCCACAGTACGTGCCATTGCAGGGTCCAGAGGGGCAGAGACAGCAGCAGTGCAGTGGCAGATGTCGTCCTGGAGCATGTAGTGCAGGCAAGTGGGCTCTCAGGGGAACATGCAGCAATATATATGTGCTGGAGAGGCAGATACTGTCCCTTGTGTCCAAAGTGATAGGTCCAAGTCGTTTGCATCTTCTGAATCTGGCCAATCCATGGAATAGCAGCACCAAAACACGCCCACAGCATCCTTCAAAATTTCAACTTCATGACATACATGATTTTGCAACATTGTTGTGGGTGACCAACTGATTTTCCAGCAACCGACTCGTTCGAATATTCGAAAACGCGTCCGTTGCCAGGCAAGCCCATTGTCAATGGGTGCGCACCGATCGGTCCATTGAGGTACAACGCGCACAGGGGTACAACGCGTACCCGCACACATTGAATGCAATGGGCCGGCCGGAGGCACCGATCGGTCCATTGCTGTTCAACGCGCACAGGGGTACAACGCGTACCCGCACATTGAAAGCAATGGGCCGGCGGAGGCACCGATCGGTCCATTGCTGTTCAACGCGCACAGGGGTACAACGCGTACCCGCACATTGAAAGCAATGGGCCGGCCGGAGGCACCGATCGGTCCATTGCTGTTCAACGCGCACAGGGGTACAACGCGTACCCGCACACATTGAAAGCAATGGGCCGGCCGGAGGCACCGATCGGTCCATTGCTGTTCAACGCGCACAGGGGTACAACGCGTACCCGCACACATTGAAAGCAATGGGCCGGCCGGAGGCACCGATCGGTCCATTGCTGTTCAACGCGCACAGGGGTACAACGCGTACCCGCACACATTGAATGCAATGGGCCGGCCGGAGGCACCGATCGGTCCATTGCTGTTCAACGCGCACAGGGGTACAACGCGTACCCGCACACATTGAAAGCAATGGGCCGGCCGGAGGCACCGATCGGTCCATTGCTGTTCAACGCGCACAGGGGTACAACGCGTACCCGCACACATTGAATGCAATGGGCCGGCCGGAGGCACCGATCGGTCCATTGCTGTTCAACGCGCACAGGGGTACAACGCGTACCCGCACACATTGAAAGCAATGGGCCGGCCGGAGGCACCGATCGGTCCATTGCTGTTCAACGCATCACTGTACATGTGACTGGCATATGTCAGCATGCCTGTCTCAGATGGACATATGCCAGCCACAGATAGCTCCCAGGGAGTGAGGGGCACACCTACATCACGACAGCCTGTCCAAACCTTATCATAAGGCATGTAAGGCTGCATTTCCTATTGTGTGTATGTTGGTGTACATGTTGTCCTGTGGGTGTCACCTGTGGGCAGCCACCCCCAGGCTGTGCACGTGTTAATGGGGACAGGATCCTGGGTGTTACGTGTACGTGACCACTGTGATGTGCAACTGTTCATATCTGTGCATGTGCCATGGTCACATTTCACAGTGGTGTTTGTGTATGTCATGTCACATACCCCGTGAGTCCCATGTGGGACGGTATGTTTGAGCCAGGGTGTCCCAGTGGCACAATAGTGATGGCCCTCCACAGTCTTTGTGCATGTAGTGTTTACAATGTCTCTGATTTCATGTGCACAATGGGAGACAGTCTCCACATCCACGTTGTGTGTGCATGGACTCTGATGTTGTGCGTGTGTGTCACAGACGTCCATGGCTCTCCTGCCATGGCAAGTGTGGCCACTACCTGTGGGGGTCATGTTTGTTTTGTTGTGGTGTACACATGATACTCCAGGTGATGCCAGTGTCCATGTGGCATTACAGGGTCCCTGGGAATGTGCCTGTCGTTGAGCTGTGGTGCCTGGGGCACATCTGTCCTCACATGTCACTGGGGGGTGACTGTGACACAGCATCATGATATCCAATGGGCCAACCTGGGACAAATTGATGCCACCTGTAGGACCGTGTTGACAGATGTTGGCCATGTATGTACCATACATGTCGTTCCGGTACTGCACACTTCATGTAGTTGTGCCTCATGATGATGTATGTTGGGATCTTGAGTGTGTTCAATGCCGCATATGTGGGGTGACTGACGATCTTGCTTACTTCTCCTCTGCACTGCAGGGCTCCTGCTGTCCATCGGCCATTCCCAGACCTGGCAACGATGGTGGAACGGGACAGCATCCGACGGTACCGCTTCACCAGGCAGCTGATTGAGGATTTTGCAGTGCAGTTGTCCCCACATTTGCAGCCTGGCCGGCCGTATCCTACAGCGCTGACCCCCAAGGTGAAGGTGATGGCAGCCCTACACTTCTTTGCCACCGGTACCTTCCAACATACTGTGGCGTCTGCTGGTGGGATGTCACAGACCATGTTCAGCCGTGTGCTCCGCGATTTCTTGGCGGCAATGTTGCTCTTCCTGAACCGGTACATCTATTTCCCTAGACTGCGACGACTCACTGACGTGAAGAGTGACTTTTATGCCCTGGGGAGGATGCCGCATGTCATTGGCTCCATTGATGGGACACATGTGGCTTTGGTACCACCACAGGCCCAGGAGCAGGCCTACAGGAACCGCAAGCACTACCACTCGGTCAATGCACTGGTGGTGTGTCTTGCAGACATGACCATCACACACGTGTGTGCCCGTTTCCCTGGTTCAGCACACGATGCCTTTGTGATGAGGAGTAGTCGCATCCCCAGGTTGATGGCACAGATGCAGAACCAGCGTGCCTGGCTTGTCGGTGTGTACTGACTTTGTGCCATTGTGTGTGATCTGATCTGTAGTATTCCGCCCACTTTTCCAAGTCAGCTGATGTGCACTTGTCTGTCCGTAGGTGACTCGGGATACCCCAACATGCCGTGGTTGCTGACACCCCTCAGGAACCCTGTGACACCTGCCCAGATGCGCTACAATGAGGCACATGGTCGGACCAGGAGAGTGATTGAGCGGACCTTTGGTCTCCTGAAGAGCCGCTTCCGCTGCCTGGACAAGACCGGAGGGTCCCTCCCATATGCCCCTGCGAAAGTGTGCAAGATTATCATCGTCTGCTGCATGCTCCACAACCTGGCAGTGCGGAAGGAGTTGCCTCTCATCCAGGATGACGATGACCAACATCCGCCACCTGTGGAGGATCCTGGCCTGGACCACGATGCCAGTGACGATGATGATGATGATGGTGATGGTGATGTCCGCACACAGCTCATCACCAACTTCTTTAGCTGAATGTGAGTATCCTGAGGTGTCATGTGAATGATGTGAGTTGGCATGATGTGTGGGTGGTGCTCTGGTGCTGTTGGAGTGTGTCCATGGGCTACTTGACAGGATGTGTGTTGCGATGTGTGGTGACAGGTGGGCTGTACTCCCCAACAGTGTTGACATGCTAACTTGGTTCTGGGTGGGTATCTTGTAACATGTATTGTGCATGAGTTTTGCTGTTCTGTCCTGTACTGCATTGCTTTTGACTGTGTGTCATTTCTGTCCTTCACAGGGTACTTTCAGATTCGTTTGGTCAACTGTGTCCACCGACGACGTGATTGCACATCCAGGCTGGTAGCTGTTGTGTCCCTACAGGTGATGTGCGCCACACCCATGGACTTCCTTCTGTCTACAGTTGTTGACTGTGTGCCCGCTACCAGGTGGGGTTACCTTGCATCTGTAGTGGTTACGGCATGTTGCTACTGTGTAATAAACCTGTGCTTCACTTAGTGATGTGCGTTGTCTGTGGTCACACATTTGACTGCCATTTGCTTACTGCACCTGTGGGCTACTTGACTACAACTGGGAATGGGTGTGGTGTCTGTGCATTGCACCGTCTTCCCTGGCAACATCAGTGTAGGCAATGAGTCAGATGGCCTAGGTGTGTATGTGTTGTGTAGCCCTGGTGGTGTGTCTCCCTCATATGTGTCACGTTGCCTGTACTCACATGCCTGTGTTGTCCTTGCTGTTGCAGTTCGCATACACAGTGTAATTTTGCTGTTCATCATCCCCATAACAGCACCCACGTTGGAATCACGACAGAGGCAAGTATGGTGTATTAGTGTGTTTATTGTGATACATCTGTGATAATAGTGCATAGGATGGATTGTGCTGTACATGAATCTTGCAATCCCAAGTTCCTAGATGAATAGAAAGTCCAGGTAGACAGGATCCCCAGTATCGGGGCCACAGTTGTCTGACACATTGTTCCAACTTGTACTCCCCATGCAATGTGTGGGAGTAGTGTTGCCATCAACAGGGTGAACAGTCTGTGCACAAAGGCGAAAATCCAGAACAGGTTCAGGCTTCCTGGGAGTTGCGCTTGGCCATCAGCCTCTCACTTTCCCCTCCTCGGACGACCCCTCTTCTTGGGGGGCCCTCAAGTGCAGGCTGCTGCGGTGCAGGGGACTCTCCGCCAGAGTCCTCCTCCCTCCCTGTGGCAGTTGCAGTTTGTTCGGTACCAGATGTTGTTGGCACACAGGGAGGTGTGGACTGGTTGCTGTTCATCTGGCGGAGGCATTGTAATATGTCCCTGTGCACCGCCGTCATCTCATGTAGTACATCCCACTTGGACTCCACGCGGGACATGTGGGAGTCCACACGTGACATGTGTGACTCCACGTGGGACATGTGGGAGTCCAAGCGGGCATGATGGGCAGCCTGCTGCTGTTTGATGTCTCTGAGGAGCCCCACTACCTGGCTGAGCTCTCCGGTGCTGGACTGGTACGCATCAGCTATGCGTACCAGTTGTGGGTCTTCATGCACACCAGCAACGTCTGCAAGCAGCGACCTCTGTCTCCCACCCCTCCCACCACCCCTGCTGACATGTGCAGTGTGTGCAGTTGCACGCACAGATAACCCTGGTCCACCTTGGGGGTTGGTGGTGGTGGTGGTGTCCATGGCCCCAGGTTGGTCCAGGGTCACTGCGCTGGTGTTGTTCCTTATTCTGTCCATGTCGGCAGGGATGGTATTCGTGGTGACAGTCGTTGGAGGGGTGGGTGCAGGGGGTGCAGCTGGTGGACCTGCTGGTGCTGCAGCTGGTGGTCCTGCTGGTGCAGCATGTTGACTTGCACCGGATGTGCCAGGTTGTTCTTCATCGTCCGAGGAGGACAGAGGCTGTACGACGCCAGTGAGCTCGGCATCCTCTTGAGCCTGGGACTGGGACTCCTCAGCGTCTGCTGCTGTGTCCCTATCATCACCTGTTTTTGGGAGACACAAACAATGTATGTCATGTTTCTGCAGGCATCAGTGGTTGACACACCTGACAGTTGTGACTGTGCCTCGGGGTGCGGGCCTGTACATTGTATTGTCCTAAGTCGTCACAGTCAGGGGTTGATATTGGTGTGGCACATTGTCCTGCATTATTTGGGCATTTCTATGTATTCTCTGGGGTGTGAACATGGTCTGCATTGATTGTGTTTGGTTGACAGCCAGACCTCCTTCCCACCCACCCACCCACCCAGTCAGTTATCCCACCATGGAACGTGCTTGCATTGCAGGGAGTGTAAGTTGTCTCTCAGGATGTCAGTCAGTGGTGTCCTGCTGTTTGTTGGTGCACAGTTGGCAGCAGGGCCTTGTGCTCCCCACAGCAGTAGCCAGTGTCAGCCATCTTGTGAGTCCTTCTCCACTCCCTGTGATGTGAGCATGGTTCAGGGTGGTGTTGATGGGCCAGTTGTGAGGCTGAGCAATGTCTGTGACTACGACTCCCATCATGCTATTGCCTCCACCCCCTTCCCAGCATGCCCATGCTTCCTTCCTTTTGACTCTGCTTCCCTGTGGGGTGGGCTGGCTGTGCTGACAGGATGGCTGGGAGTGTTGTCCTGGCAGTTGTTTGGCTAAGAGTCCCAAGAGTGTCCCTGTGCTTCACACAACATAACCCAGGGTGGTGGTGCTTTGTGGGATCTTGTGTTAGGATGGAGGGCATTGCATTCTACCAGGTGGGTACTGTGGAGTTTGTGTTGGGGGGGTGTGAGGGGAGGTGCTGGTGACTATGGTCAGTGCTGCAAGTCCCCCTTCCCACCCAGCCAGCCAGATATCCCACCATGGAACGTGCTTGCATTGCAGGGAGTGGAAGTTGTCTCTCAGGATGTCAGTCAGTGGTGTCCTGCTGTTTGTTGGTGCACAGTTGGCAGCAGGGCCTTGTGCTCCCCACAGCAGTAGCCAGTGTCAGCCATCTTGTGAGTCCTTCTCCACTCCCTGTGATGTGAGCATGGTTCAGGGTGGTGTTGATGGGACAGTTGTGAGGCTGAGCAATGTCTGTGACTACGACTCCCATCATGCTATTGCCTCCACCCCCTTCCCAGCATGCCCATGCTTCCTTCCTTTTGACTCTGCTTCCCTGTGGGGTGGGCTGGCTGTGCTGACAGGATGGCTGGGAGTGTTGTCCTGGCAGTTGTTTGGCTAAGAGTCCCAAGAGTGTCCCTGTGCTTCACACAACATAACCCAGGGTGGTGGTGCTTTGTGGGATCTTGTGTTAGGATGGAGGGCATTGCATTCTACCAGGTGGGTACTGTGGAGTTTGTGTTGGGGGGTGTGAGGGGAGGTGCTGGTGACTATGGTCAGTGCTGCAAGTCCCCCTTCCCACCCAGCCAGCCAGATATCCCACCATGGAACGTGCTTGCATTGCAGGGAGTGTAAGTTGTCTCTCAGGATGTCAGTCAGTGGTGTCCTGCTGTTTGTTGGTGCACAGTTGGCAGCAGGGCCTTGTGCTCCCCACAGCAGTAGCCAGTGTCAGCCATCTTGTGAGTCCTTCTCCACTCCCTGTGATGTGAGCATGGTTCAGGGTGGTGTTGATGGGACAGTTGTGAGGCTGAGCAATGTCTGTGACTACGACTCCCATCATGCTATTGCCTCCACCCCCTTCCCAGCATGCCCATGCTTCCTTCCTTTTGACTCTGCTTCCCTGTGGGGTGGGCTGGCTGTGCTGACAGGATGGCTGGGAGTGTTGTCCTGGCAGTTGTTTGGCTAAGAGTCCCAAGAGTGTCCCTGTGCTTCACACAACATAACCCAGGGTGGTGGTGCTTTGTGGGATCTTGTGTTAGGATGGAGGGCATTGCATTCTACCAGGTGGGTACTGTGGAGTTTGTGTTGGGGGGGTGTGAGGGGAGGTGCTGGTGACTATGGTCAGTGCTGCAAGTCCCCCTTCCCACCCAGCCAGCCAGATATCCCACCATGGAACGTGCTTGCATTGCAGGGAGTGTAAGTTGTCTCTCAGGATGTCAGTCAGTGGTGTCCTGCTGTTTGTTGGTGCACAGTTGGCAGCAGGGCCTTGTGCTCCCCACAGCAGTAGCCAGTGTCAGCCATCTTGTGAGTCCTTCTCCACTCCCTGTGATGTGAGCATGGTTCAGGGTGGTGTTGATGGGCCAGTTGTGAGGCTGAGCAATGTCTGTGACTACGACTCCCATCATGCTATTGCCTCCACCCCCTTCCCAGCATGCCCATGCTTCCTTCCTTTTGACTCTGCTTCCCTGTGGGGTGGGCTGGCTGTGCTGACAGGATGGCTGGGAGTGTTGTCCTGGCAGTTGTTTGGCTAAGAGTCCCAAGAGTGTCCCTGTGCTTCACACAACATAACCCAGGGTGGTGGTGCTTTGTGGGATCTTGTGTTAGGATGGAGGGCATTGCATTCTACCAGGTGGGTACTGTGGAGTTTGTGTTGGGGGGTGTGAGGGGAGGTGCTGGTGACTATGGTCAGTGCTGCAAGTCCCCCTTCCCACCCAGCCAGCCAGATATCCCACCATGGAACGTGCTTGCATTGCAGGGAGTGGAAGTTGTCTCTCAGGATGTCAGTCAGTGGTGTCCTGCTGTTTGTTGGTGCACAGTTGGCAGCAGGGCCTTGTGCTCCCCACAGCAGTAGCCAGTGTCAGCCATCTTGTGAGTCCTTCTCCACTCCCTGTGATGTGAGCATGGTTCAGGGTGGTGTTGATGGGCCAGTTGTGAGGCTGAGCAATGTCTGTGACTACGACTCCCATCATGCTATTGCCTCCACCCCCTTCCCAGCATGCCCATGCTTCCTTCCTTTTGACTCTGCTTCCCTGTGGGGTGGGCTGGCTGTGCTGACAGGATGGCTGGGAGTGTTGTCCTGGCAGTTGTTTGGCTAAGAGTCCCAAGAGTGTCCCTGTGCTTCACACAACATAACCCAGGGTGGTGGTGCTTTGTGGGATCTTGTGTTAGGATGGAGGGCATTGCATTCTACCAGGTGGGTACTGTGGAGTTTGTGTTGGGGGGTGTGAGGGGAGGTGCTGGTGACTATGGTCAGTGCTGCAAGTCCCCCTTCCCACCCAGCCAGCCAGATATCCCACCATGGAACGTGCTTGCATTGCAGGGAGTGGAAGTTGTCTCTCAGGATGTCAGTCAGTGGTGTCCTGCTGTTTGTTGGTGCACAGTTGGCAGCAGGGCCTTGTGCTCCCCACAGCAGTAGCCAGTGTCAGCCATCTTGTGAGTCCTTCTCCACTCCCTGTGATGTGAGCATGGTTCAGGGTGGTGTTGATGGGCCAGTTGTGAGGCTGAGCAATGTCTGTGACTACGACTCCCATCATGCTATTGCCTCCACCCCCTTCCCAGCATGCCCATGCTTCCTTCCTTTTGACTCTGCTTCCCTGTGGGGTGGGCTGGCTGTGCTGACAGGATGGCTGGGAGTGTTGTCCTGGCAGTTGTTTGGCTAAGAGTCCCAAGAGTGTCCCTGTGCTTCACACAACATAACCCAGGGTGGTGGTGCTTTGTGGGATCTTGTGTTAGGATGGAGGGCATTGCATTCTACCAGGTGGGTACTGTGGAGTTTGTGTTGGGGGGGTGTGAGGGGAGGTGCTGGTGACTATGGTCAGTGCTGCAAGTCCCCCTTCCCACCCAGCCAGCCAGATATCCCACCATGGAACGTGCTTGCATTGCAGGGAGTGGAAGTTGTCTCTCAGGATGTCAGTCAGTGGTGTCCTGCTGTTTGTTGGTGCACAGTTGCCAGCAGGGCCTTGTGCTCCTCACAGCAGTAGCCAGTGTCAGCCATCTTGTGAGTCCTTCTCCACTCCCTGTGATGTGCGCATGGTTCATGGTGGTGTTGATGGGACAGTTGTGGGGGGGCAATATGTGTGACTGCGACTCCCATGATGCTATTGGCTACACTGACTTGGCCAGCATACACAGAATTCCTTCCTTTCAGTGGTCTTCACTGTGTGTTGGTGTTGTTGTGGTGGCTACATGTGTGGATGTGTGTGTTAGTTCTATTTGTGCCACTGCCTAGCTGTAGTTGTGGTTGTGTTTGTACATGTGTTGGCACAGTTGGATGTGACTTTTTTGATGGCATGTGTTGTGTTTATCTGACTGACATACACATTTTGGGATGATTCTGTTCTAGTTGCTGTGTAATTGCTATGAGTGCATGGTTTGACTCTCCCCTTGACAGTGATGTGTGTGTTTTGTGGCAGTTTATTGTGTACATTTGTTGTGTACTCACCAGGCTCTGGGATGTTCTCTAGTCCATATACGCTCACTGGCGGAAGGATGGCCCGCACCTTCTCCTCCCAGGGCCTGAGGTATATTGGCTTGGCAGGAGGGCCACTGCCGGTGTGTTGGCTGTTGATGTAGTCTATCTTCAGCAGGTCCCGTACCCTCCTGCGCACGTCATACCACCTGTTCTGGATGTCCGTCTTTGTGCGCCGACATGGTGATTGGGCGTTCACCCTGTTGATGATCCTCTCCCACATCTTGGTTTTCTGCGACATGGGGGTCTGTTGGACCAGAGTGCCAAACAGCTGTGGCTCCACCCTGAGGATCTCGTCTACCATGACTTCCAATTCACTATCTAGGAACTTGGGATTCTTCTTGGGGGCATGGTGATGGGTGGTGATGGTGGGTGATGTGTGTGTTGGTGTGCAGGTGAGGGTGTGTGGGTGTGTGTTGTGCTGGGTGTATGTGAGGTAGGTATTTGTTGGTGTGCTGCTGGTGTGTGGCTTGTGTGAGGGATGAGCTGTGGGTGTGTGGTTGCTTTCTCTTGGGTGCTGGCAGTGGAATGGCATTTGCAAAGGCTCATGGTAGTGATTTGTGTCCTTTATATAGGTGGAGTTGTGGGTGTGTCTTTGTTCTCTGTCCCCACCCCCCAGTATTTATTGGCTTGGTAATTGCTTGTTTGGCCTTTTTTTGGTTGATTTTTCCTTTGTGCTGTTTGTGTATGTTGGAAACGTTCTTGTGACCGAGTCGGACCCTGCATTGGTCTCGTACGGTGTTTTCCGTTTCGTTCACGCTGTGTTTGTGCAGTTTTGTATGCTGCGTACGCGTCGGTCGCGGTGTATTGTGTTGCTTCGGCTCGGTTTTGTATGCGTGTCGGTCGTACGGCTTGTCCTCCGTCCGACTCGGTTGTGTTTTTCGCGCCTTGCATCGTACTTTGCGGGTTGGAGTTGGCGGGTACGATTCGGTCGGATTTGTTCCGGGTGCGTGTCGGTCGGTTGGATTCGCGTGTTTTTCCGGCCGGATTGCTATTTTCCGAGCGGCTCGGTCGGTCGGCTTGGTTTCCTGACGTGTCGGTCGGATTTATCGCGGCTTGCATCGTACTTGGCGTGTCGGGCGCCACTGGTACGTGTCGGTCGGTAATTTTTCCGGATCCGAGTCGGTCGGTGCTTTTTCCGGCCCGAATCGGAATCGACCCCTAAATTTAAATCATTTTTTGCAGTAACCCACTGAACTTTTTCCTAAAACTAAAAAACATTTTTTTTCAGGAATCCATTCACATGAAAACATAAAACTAACTTTAAAAAATGTTGTGTCAGGAATCCACTCACCCTGATTCTAAAACTAAATTTAAATTAACTTATCGCAATAATCCAATCACTCTTATCCCAAAACTAAATGTAAATCAATTTTTTCAACTAACCCACTCACCCTTTTCCTAAAACTGACATAAGTTTTTTTTTCAGGAATCCACTCACCCGAAATCTAAAAGTAACTTTACAAAATTTTGTTTCAGGATTCCACTCACCCTAACCCTAAAACTAACATTAAAGCAACTTGTTTCATCAATCCTCTCTCGCTAATCCTAAAAGTAAATTCTAATTAACTTGTTGAAAAAATCCAATCTCCATTATCCGAAAACTAAATTTAATTCTACTTGTTCCAGGAATCCACTCACTCTTTTCCTAAAACTAACATAAAAAACTTTTTTCAGGAAAACACGCGCCCGATACCTAAAACTAAATTTCCAAAAATTTGTTTCAGGAATCTACTCACCCTAATCCTAAAACTAAATTTGAATTAACTTATCACAATAATCCAATCACACTTATCCCAAAA
>CAWUFW010027010.1:0-29477 GCA_963921515.1 Calotriton arnoldi | reverse complement strand
TATATATATCACACATCCAAAAGCCCTTCCAAACTGTCTGGGACCCGTGGAGAGTGGTGCACACGCCGGCGGAGCTCACCGGCAATCAATACACCACAAAACGCATCCGCGCGCTCTCAGGGATACAAAGAATTCCACCAAAAAATATGTCCGCTGTAGTTTATTTCACAACGCGTTTCGATCCTCTGGGGATCTTGATCACGTGAAACATACACCCAATTGAAGAGGCTTATATAAACTATCACACAGCGCCAAAGAACGGAATTAAAAGGCCATTACTGTGCCAGACATGTTGGAATGGTACAGTTCTTAAACAAATATAACCATGAGGGGATAGAAATAAGCACAGTTGCATTTAAATCACATGCCACACAAAATCGGTAATGTTCATCACAAGCTATAAATAATGCATGATTTTCAACAGTATTAACACTATACCAATGGTGTTAAACGAAGTAAAAACAAAAATGTCAACGTGAGAAACATTTCAATTAATTAAAATAAAATCATAAAGTGTCGGTGTATTGTATCAACCGACCCAATGGCCCGCACCTTATTGACTATAATAGTCGCATTACCGCCTCACTCTATGTATACAAGCCAGAAAACTTTATCAAACCAAGTGCCGAAACAAAATGGTTACGGATGTCATGCAACCTCTATAAATATCACATGGCAGTCCTAAAGGCAGTGAGACATGAAAACATGTCGGCAAATACACAGATATATTGTATCATCCCCGCCAATGCATAAATGCAACATAAATGTGCCGTGAAATACACCATGACAAAGCTGTTACTAAGAAGTTAAGGGCAAGTGCCCAGGTACTGGTCCTGCTCAAAATAACAGTCTTCCCATAAAAATGGCAAACAATCTATGTGTCGCGCTATGCACCATAACCAATGTTGTTAGCAGTTGCTAAAGCATGACGGGCCAATGCCATAGTACTGATGCTATTCATATCAATGGTCCTGTCAAGACAGAGCCCTGTCTCAACACAATTCTATGGTGCTGATACCAATGAAAGCCTCATTCGTGCAACATGGTGATAATAGGGAAAAGGGTAGGCAGCCCGTGCAGGTGAATCCAGGTGAGTGGGCCCCTTCCTTTCCTCCTGTGTAAAGAACAAAAAAACAAACAAAAAAGTAAGTGTAAGCGAAAAGAAGAGAAAGGAAAATAAGTTAAAAACTGTACAAGGACTTAGTATCAACAACTAGAATAGATTACGAGCTTACTAAAAATAATAATAACATGTAGTAAGATCTAGTTAAGTCTGTTCAATTGTTAGAGAAAAAAGAAAAAAAGAAAGAGAGAGGAAAGTAAGCAGCAGCATATAAAAAGATAAAACCATCACGCAATGCAGAGTACTCCAAAACATTAAAGTTAGAGAAATGACCTATACTGTACAAGGTTGGAAAAAGCAGTGCAAAGGTCAATAAGCTAATAAACATTCAAGAGAGGAGAAAAGATCTAGACATCTCCCACAATCTCTATGCCGGGAAGATGGTGTACAGTTACTCCCCTCGAAGATGAACAGCTAGTTCCTCATCCTGATTCAGTCCCCCAGGCGCCTTGGTTTGGAAGTTAATAATATGTTTGGATTCACGCTGTCTCAATTTGAGAACCCTGTTGCCACCCTGAGCCTCTCTGTTCACCTGTTCAAGAACAAAGAAACTAAGCTCTGAAGCATTGGAAAAGTGCATATCCTGAAAATGCCTAGCAACGGGATATTTCTGGTCTAAATTGGTAATGGCTCTGCTATGTTCCAATACGCGCTTCTTGGCCATAAAGGTGGTACTACCAATATACCAAAGTTTGCATGGGCATTCTATGGCATATATGGTGAACATGGAGCTACAGGTGAGAAATTGGGATATCTCCTTCTTAATCCCATTATAAACCACTTGGTTGCGGAATTTGCTGTTTCTGCAGGCTTTGCAATGGCCGCAAGGGAAAAATCCCTTAAGACCATGCAAATTTCTGTCTGGGTAGATAGTGATGTCACTATGGACAAGCATATCCCTTACACTCCTGCCCCTTCTATAGGTGATATTGGGTCTATCTGGTATGCTGTCACCGATGACACTATCAGTCTTTAGTATGTTCCAATTGTGTGCCACAATGCGTTTGATGTCCTTAGACCCTGTACTAAACGTCATGATCATTCTAGCGTCTCCACCCTCTGTGTTGGTGTTGGGGACCGGTGTCTCTGCAATTGTCAATGATCTGTCCATGGCATCAGCTCTCTCCCTTGCTTTTCTCAGTACCCATGACGGGTAGCCCCTTTCTTGAAAGCGTTCAATAATGGCCTCCCTCTCTGTGACATAAGCCTCATTGGTATTACAGTTTCTTTTTGCCCTCAGCAGCTCTCCGTACGGGATGCTCCACTTGAGAGCCTCCGGGTGGCTGCTGAGGGCATGAAGAACACTGTTACCAGCCGTAGATTTCCTGTACAAAACTGTATGGACTTTTTTCTGTTGTATCGTCAGTTTAACATTAAGGTATTCTGTGGTGTTATCGCTGATTATCGCTGATGTTGCCACTTAGTACGATGTTGTGGTCATTGTCATTTAATTTATTAATGAACAATTGAGCCCTATCTCTGGGACCCGCCCAGACAATGAATAAATCATCTATGTAGCGTAGCCACATAGAGACATGTCTGAGATCTTCCTGAAAGTTGGGATCGAGAAAGATGTCCTCCTCCCAGCTTCCCATAAACAAATTGGCGAAGCTCAGGGCAAAGCACGACCCCATGGCAGTCCCAGTGGTCTGGTGATACAGAATATCATTGAACATAAAGATATTGTTTTTCAAACAATACTCTATCATGTCCAAGATCATGCGGCTGTGCTCCAAGAGTCAGATGGGTCGCCTCCTGAGAAAATGTGCACATGCCTCTAGTCCCTGTTGATGATCTATTATAGTATAGAGACTGTGGACATCGAGGGTAATAAACAGAAAATCTTCTTCCCACTGGATGTTCTCGATTTTACTGAGAAAGTCCTTGGTGTCTCTAATGTAACTGGGTAAGGTGTTAACGTGATCCCTGAGAAAGTGATCAACGTATTTAGATACGTGCTCAGCTACACTGCCACGTGAGGAAACAATCGGACGACCTGGAGGATTAATCGGGTCTTTATGTACTTTCGGTAGAAGGTAAAGGACCGGTAGCACAGGGTAGTCCTTTTTCAGGTAGCTAAACTCCTCCCATTCTAAGATACCCCTATCCTTCCACTGTGTCAGCATGTCCCATAGGGTAGTAATACTCTCATTGTATGCCTCTATCTTGATTTCTTCATAGAATCTATGGTCACCAAGTTGTTTATATGCCTCCGCTATGTACATATCCCTATCAAGTATGACAACATTGCCACCCTTGTCCGCAGGTCGGATGACAATGCTGTCATCCTCAGTGAGGCCCTCAAGGACCCGTCTTTGTTCTAATGTAAGGTTGCTTTCACCACTATGTCCCAGTCTGTTGGCCTTATGTCTAAATTCATTAAATGCCCTACCCACGCAGTCCTGAAAAGTGTCGATGTTGTCGTGTGGTAGCATGGGAATAAATGTCGATTTGGGTTTAAACCCTGAAGGTGCCGGGTCATCAATGTTGATGCCATATTCATGTAGACCCCTAATAGTGGTGGTGTCGGTGTTAAGGACAGAACCTTCTTCATTAAGGCCCAATTCCATAATGGTGATCAAGGTGTCAATGTCACCTATGTTGAGTTCAGTTTGTTCTGTAGTGGACATGGTATCGCTGACGTTACGCGCCCTAACTCCCTTTAATTTGTGCCATTTGTTGAGCTTCAATTTACGGACAAACCTAAAAAGATCTATTCTGGCATCAGTATAGTTAAAAGGTTGAGAGGGACAAAATGAAAGACCTAAACACAATGTCTGTTTCTCAACATCACTCATAGGTCTATTAGAGAGATTAATAATCGTTCTGTTAACCATAGTGGGATCCATCAGTAGGCTTTTCTGGCACGTGGTTGTCTTGTTCCCATGCCGCCACGTCCTCTGCCTCTTCTCCCATCGTTGTCGGATTCTTGCCTGTCGATTCCTCTGTTTGCTCTGCCTCTGCCCCTGCCTCGGCCTCTCTGGCCCCTCGTTTTGGGGATTGGGGTGTCTCTCGTGGTCTGGCGCCCCCTGCGCAGGGTCCGATATTCGTCTAAAAAAGTCCGTGTACGTGAAGTGCGCTCCTCTGTAGGTGCACTCTCCACCGACACGTCTGATTCACTCTCGCTGGCCGTTGATCCTTCTATGGTAGCTGGTTCCACATATTCTACCCCACTCTCTTCCTGTGTGGTTTGTTGGGTGAAAAGATAATCATATTTCCTACTAAATGTTAGAATCCTTCCACTCTCGTAATCACCGTAGTCGCGATTAAGTTTGCGCTGTTTGCGCGCTTTAATGTCATCCTCGTATTTTTTGAGGCGCTCTTTCATATTGGTAAGGTGTTTATTCATTGTGGCCTCATCTACTTGCTTCACAAGTTCATCCATGAGTTCCTTAATCTGAATCAGGACACAATCACGATCTACCCACGCATATTTTATCAAGATTTCCAACATCCATTTTGAGCTATGTGACGAGTTCTCGGACCACTCTTCCAGCATCTTCGGATTGGGTGGCTCATATGTGGGAGTCGTGAATATTCGGAGGCCCCTTGGTACCATGTTTTGATCAACATAGTTTTGCAGTGATGTGGCCTCCCACCATTTTGATATCTCTGTGCGCTTTAGTTTTTCTAGTTTGCGTAGTTTCTCCTCTATGGGTTGTATGGCAACAATTCTGCTGCCCGTTTGTACTGATGGTGTAGTTTTCCTCATAAAGATGGTCCGGGCTGATTCCCTGCGTCCCTCTTCTTCCTCCATAATACACTAAACTCAGTGGAGCAATGTTGTCACAAAAAGTGGAAACTAAGTATCCCCCTGATAATGTCAGGTTCTCTCTGCCAAACATCAAATCAATGCTCAAGCGTGTCCGCGAGTAGATATAAATCCAAGGATTGTACGATACAGTATGTAACACGCAGAGTAATAGGAGCTGGCATCCACTTTCCGAATACAAATGATATCACCTCAGTGGAGGTAATCTATGGTACCGCGGTCTGCACCGGCCCCCGCTGTCCCGGGATCTGGAAATGACGCCCACCCTCCGATCGGCGTCACCCCCTTCTCACTAGGGACGGAAAGCGCTGGCTCCCGCTTACCTGGTTAACCCTCCTTCTGCTCTCGTGTTACATCCTTGTAATCGCACAGTGTTCCAAAGGATGTTGGCCGGTCCAAACGCAGTCCTTCAAAAATATCACACATCCAAAAAGCCCCTTCCGAACTGTCCTCTGTAGGTGCACTCTCCACCGACACGTCTGATTCACTCACGCTGGCCGTTGATCCTTCTATGGTAGCTGGTTCCACATATTCTACCCCACTCTCTTCCTGTGTGGTTTGTTGGGTGAAAAGATAATCATATTTCCTACTAAATGTTAGAATCCTTCCACTCTCGTAATCACCGTAGTCGCGATTAAGTTTGCGCTGTTTGCGCGCTTTAATGTCATCCTCGTATTTTTGAGGCGCTCTTTCATATTGGTAAGGTGTTTATTCATTGTGGCCTCATCTACTTGCTTCACAAGTTCATCCATGAGTTCCTTAATCTGAATCAGGACACAATCACGATCTACCCACGCATATTTTATCAAGATTTCCAACATCCATTTTGAGCTATGTGACGAGTTCTCGGACCACTCTTCCAGCATCTTCGGATTGGGTGGCTCATATGTGGGAGTCGTGAATATTCGGAGGCCCCTTGGTACCATGTTTTGATCAACATAGTTTTGCAGTGATGTGGCCTCCCACCATTTTGATATCTCTGTGCGCTTTAGTTTTTCTAGTTTGCGTAGTTTCTCCTCTATGGGTTGTATGGCAACAATTCTGCTGCCCGTTTGTACTGATGGTGTAGTTTTCCTCATAAAGATGGTCCGGGCTGATTCCCTGCGTCCCTCTTCTTCCTCCATAATACACTAAACTCAGTGGAGCAATGTTGTCACAAAAAGTGGAAACTAAGTATCCCCCTGATAATGTCAGGTTCTCTCTGCCAAACATCAAATCAATGCTCAAGCGTGTCCGCGAGTAGATATAAATCCAAGGATTGTACGATACAGTATGTAACACGCAGAGTAATAGGAGCTGGCATCCACTTTCCGAATACAAATGATATCACCTCAGTGGAGGTAATCTATGGTACCGCGGTCTGCACCGGCCCCCGCTGTCCCGGGATCTGGAAATGACGCCCACCCTCCGATCGGCGTCACCCCCTTCTCACTAGGGACGGAAAGCGCTGGCTCCCGCTTACCTGGTTAACCCTCCTTCTGCTCTCGTGTTACATCCTTGTAATCGCACAGTGTTCCAAAGGATGTTGGCCGGTCCAAACGCAGTCCTTCAAAAATATCACACATCCAAAAAGCCCCTTCCGAACTGTCTGGGACCCGTGGAGAGTGGCGCGCACGCCGGCGGAGCTCACCGGCAATCCAATACACCACAAAAACGCATCCGCGCGCTCTCAGGGATACAAAGCATTCCACCAAAAAATATGTCCACTGTAGTTTATTTCACAACGCGTTTCGATCCTCTGGGGATCTTGATCACGTGAAACATACACCCAATCACCTATAGAAGGGGCAGGAGTGTAAGGGATATGCTTGTCCATAGTGACATCACTATCTACCCAGACAGAAATTTGCATGGTCTTAAGGGATTTTTCCCTTGCGGCCATTGCAAAGCCTGCAGAAACAGCAAATTCCGCAACCAAGTGGTTTATAATGGGATTAAGAAGGAGATATCCCAATTTCTCACCTGTAGCTCCATGTTCACCATATATGCCATAGAATGCCCATGCAAACTTTGGTATATTGGTAGTACCACCTTTATGGCCAAGAAGCGCGTATTGGAACATAGCAGAGCCATTACCAATTTAGACCAGAAATATCCCGTTGCTAGGCATTTTCAGGATATGCACTTTTCCAATGCTTCAGAGCTTAGTTTCTTTGTTCTTGAACAGGTGAACAGAGAGGCTCGGGTGGCAACAGGGTTCTCAAATTGAGACAGCGTGAATCCAAACATATTATTAACTTCCAAACCAAGGCGCCTGGGGGACTGAATCAGGATGAGGAACTAGCTGTTCATCTTCGAGGGGAGTAACTGTACACCATCTTCCCGGCATAGAGATTGTGGGAGATGTCTAGATCTTTTCTCCTCTCTTGAATGTTTATTAGCTTATTGACCTTTGCACTGCTTTTTCCAACCTTGTACAGTATAGGTCATTTCTCTAACTTTAACGTTTTGGAGTACTCTGCATTGCGTGATGGTTTTATCTTTTTATATGCTGCTGCTTACTTTCCTCTCTCTTTCTTTTTTTCTTTTTTCTCTAACAATTGAACAGACTTAACTAGATCTTATTACATGTTATTATTATTTTTTAGTAAGCTCGTAATCTATTCTAGTTGTTGATACTAAGTCCTTGTACAGTTTTTAACTTATTTTCCTTTCTCTTCTTTTCGCTTACACTTACTTTTTTGTTTGTTTTTTTGTTCTTTACACAGAAGGAAAGGAAGGGGCCCACTCACCTGGATTCACCTGCACGGGCTGCCTACCCTTTTTCCCTATTATCACCATGTTGCACGAACGAGGCTTTCATTGGTGTCAGCACCATAGAATTGTGTTGAGACAGGGCTCTGTCTTGACAGGACCATTGATATGAATAGCATCAGTACTAGGGCATTGGCCCGTCATGCTTTAGCAACTGCTAACAACATTGGTTATGGTGCATAGCGCGACACACAGATTGTTTGCCATTTTTATGGGAAGACTGTTATTTTGAGCAGGACCAGTACCTGGGCACTTGCCCTTAACTTCTTAGTAACAGCTTTGTCATGGTGTATTTCACGGCACATTTATGTTGCATTTATGCATTGGCGGGGATGATACAATATATCTGTGTATTTGCCGACATGTTTTCATATCTCACTGCCTTTAGGACTGCCATGTGATATTTATAGAGGTTGCCATGACATCCGTAACCATTTTGTTTCGGCACTTGGTTTGATAAAGTTTTCTGGCTTGTATACATAGAGTGAGGCGGTAATGCGACTATTATAGTCGATAAGGTGCGGGCCATTGGGTCGGTTGATACAATACACCGACACTTTATGATTTTATTTTAATTAATTGAAATGTTTCTCACGTTGACATTTTGGTTTTTACTTCGTTTAACACCATTGGTATAGTGTTAATACTGTTGAGAATCATGCATTATTTATAGCTTGTGATGAACATTACCGATTTTGTGTGGCATGTGATTTAAATGCAACTGTGCTTATTTCTATCCCCTCATGGTTATATTTGTTTAAGAACTGTACCATTCCAACATGTCTGCCACAGTAATGGCCTTTTAATTCCGTTCTTTGGCGCTGTGTGATAGTTTATATAAGCCTCTTCAATTGGGTGTATGTTCACGTGATCAAGATCCCCAGAGGATCGAAACGCGTTGTGAAATAAACTACAGTGGACATATTTGTTGGTGGAATTCTTTGTATCCCTGAGAGCGCGCGGATGCGTTTTTGTGGTATATATATATATATATATATATATATATTATCTGCTGGCGGTCACCAGTAGATAGTTATAGTTAGGACCTATTTTCCATAGGAAATCCGCAACATTCTATTTGAAATAACTTTGGTGCCGGTTGACGAATCTTCGCGAAATTTTCAAACTTTGTGGCCCACTCCGGTCCGCTCCTATCCTGAAAGTTTCGGGGTGATTTGTCAAGCGGGGGCCGAGATAAAAGGGGTGTCCCAAAACGTGTTTTCCCCATGCAATTTTCCATAGGAAACTTTAGCCACGGCAACAGCCCGAACTGCTGAACGGAATTACACCAAATTTGGCAAAAAGGTAGTTCTTGGTTCAGAAAGAACCCTTTTTGTTAAATGGTGTAAATCCGTTCAGTAGTTGCTGAGAAAATCAAAAGTAAAAACACATATATATTTATGGCCGCGGAGAATCCGCGCACCCTCCCGATCATGAGCTGTATGCTAATTGGCTGTCAACATTCCAAACCAGGACGTGTTGGCAGCCATCTTGTGCCTCGGTAGAACCGAGGCACAAGAAAAGAGAAAACAGACGCAAAAAACGCAAAAAGGGGGCAGGGTAGAAACACTCTGACCCCCTAGGCCTGCTCAGGGCAAAACATTTTTTTTTTTTTTTTTTTTAAATCGGCAAAACGCGCTGGGTGCGCGGATCTAGCCGGAAAAAAAAAAAATCAAAGCGCGGTCTCCCGCGCTGCGATGCTATTTGGCCCCCGGGTGGCCCAAGTCCCGGGGGCATGCAGGGTTTTTTATATTTATGTGTGGGGGGCCTCTAAGGCCCCCCCAAGCCCCAGGGACCGCCACCCCCGGGGCTTTAAAAATAATTTTGCGGGAGGGCTCTTGGCCCTCCCGCAGCCCCGGGGACCGCCACCCCCGGGGCTTCTTTTAAAATAAATAAACTAACATGTGTGGGGGCTCGAGCCCCCACACGCCTCGGGACCGCCACCTCCCGGGGCTCTAACATGTAAATTAGGGGTCCGTTAGGACCCCGAGCCCCGGGACCACCACCTCCCGGGGCTGTGCATTGGTTGGGAGGGGGCCGCGCGGCCCCTCCTGGAGCCCTTGATGGCCCTGGGGACCACCACCCCCCAGGGCCGGCTCCTGCAGTGTCCCGGGTGCCTACCCCCGGACACCGTAGTTTGCTATGACAGGACGGGAGCCTCGCGGCTCCCGTCCTGTCATAGCAAACTGCTTTGGTTTTTGGAAGAGAGAGCAGGAAACCTGCTCTCTCTTCCAAAAACCAAAGCTGATTGCTTTTCCACACGGGGAGCTGCATCTTAGCAGCTCCGCATGTGGAAAAGCAATGCCGGCTCCCGAGGGACGCGGGGAGCCGGCGGGACCGTGGGGGGATTGGGGACCCCCCACAGTCCCCAACAGAGAAGGCCAGCCCCGGGGGATGGGGTCCCCGGGGCAAGTAGTGGCCCGGGAGAGGGGCCACGCGGCCCCCCTCCCCCAAAAAAAATAATAATAAAAAAAATAAAGAAAAATAAAGGCCTGCCCCGGGGGATGGGGTCCCCGGGGCAAAAGGAGGCCACGCAGCCCCCCTCCTTAAAAAAATCATAAAAAGTGTGGCCATGCCCCGGGGGATCGGGTCCCCCGGGCCGGAATCGGCCATGGGAGGGGGGCCACGTGGCCCCCTTCCCGTTTTGTTTTTAAAAATAGAAAAAAAGGGATAAGGCCCTGGGGATGGGGTCCCCAGGGCCCACAAAGGAAAAGGAAGGGGGGCACACAGCCCCCTTCGAAAAAAAATAAAAAAAATGATTGTGCCGCAGGCCTTGCCCCCTTCCTTTACCACTCTGCAAACGCGCCCCTGGCGTGTTTGCAGAGGAGGAACGATTCCCTTGAATACTGAGGGTCCCTGGGGGCCAACTAGCCCACCAGGAACCTCCAGTATGCGCCAGGGGCTGCATTGCAGAGAGGTGAACAGAGGCCATGCCCCTTTTACACCTCTCTGCAACGCAGCTCTGTGGCGCTTACTGGAGGTACCTGGTGGGATAGTTGGACCCCAGGGACCCTCAGGATTCAAGGGGACTTAATCCCAACTTAAAACGCGCCACGGGGTGCGTTTGCACAGTGGTGAAGGGAGGGGGCGGGGCTAAGGTGACATGTGTGCAAACAGGCCTCGTGGCGCGTTTTAAGATGGGGAATTAAATCCCCTTCAATCCTGAGGGTCCTGGGGCCAACTAGCCCACCAGGTACGTCCAGAAAGTGCCACAGAGCTGCGTTGCAGAGAGGTGCAAAAGGGACGTGGCCTCTGAACACCTCTCTGCAACGCAGCTCTCTGGCGAATACTGGAGGTATCTGGTGGGCTAGTTGGCCCCTAGGGACCCTCGGGATTGAGGAGGAATTAATTCTCCAACTTAAAACGCGCCACAGGGCGTGTTTGCAGACATGTCACCTCAGGCCCCACCCCTTCCTCACCATTGTGCAAATATTCCTCTAAAATCAGCCGAACTACGAATTCCGATTTACTCACCTGTTATCAGGAGAGACCTCAGTGCTGCATCTTTGAGCCCAGTACTGATCCTGAAAAGTAATTTTAACCGTATTTACCAGTAACTTGAATTTCCTTCCATAGGCTAACATTGACTGGTTTCACTTGGAAATTCTTCTAAGTGTGGAGTTTTGGAACTTTATAATATTCCTCTAAAATCAGCCGAACTACGAATTCCGATTTACTCACCTGTTATCAGGAGAGACCTCAGTGCTGCATCTTTGAGCCCAGTACTGATCCTGAAAAGTAATTTTAACCGTACTTACCAGTAACTTGAATTTCCTTCCGTAGGATATCATTGCCTGCTTTTTGCTGAAAAAGTTTCTAAGTGTCAATTTTTGAAACATACAAATATTCCTCTAAAATCAGCAGAACTACGAATTCCGATTTACTCACCTGTTATCAGGAGAGACCTCAGTGCTGCATCTTTGAGCCCAGTACTGATCCTGAAAAGTAATTCTAACCGTACTTACCAGTAACTTGAATTTCCTTCCATAGGCTAACATTGACTGGTTTCACTTGGAAATTCTTCTAAGTGTGGAGTTTTGGAACTTTATAATATTCCTCTAAAATCAGCCGAACTACGAATTCCGATTTACTCACCTGTTATCAGGAGAGAACCCAGTGCTGCATCTTTTAGCCCAGCACTGACCCTGAAAAGTAATTCTAACCGTACTTACCAGTAACTTGTATTTCCTTCCATAGGAATCCATTGTCTGGTTTTCAGCAGAAAAGTTTCAAAGTGTCGATTTTCACAAACTACAAATATTCCTTAAAAATCACCTGTATGACTTAAACGCAATCTTTCAACTGTTTACAGGAGATGCACCAGTGCTGGATCCAGGATCCACCACTGAGTAAGAAAAAGTAACGATAACACTACTTACCTGCTAAGTGAATTTCCTCCCATAGGATAACATTGGTGATTCTATGTGAAAAAGTTTCTAAGTGCCCACTTTTAAAATACAATAATATTCCTTAAAAATCACTACTGTAACCAAAACGCTTTTACTCAACTGTTTACAGGAGATGTCGCAGGACTGAATCTAGGATCCAGTCCTGTGGTTAGAAAAGTAATCCATAAAGTAACTAATTGCATTTAACTAGAAATTCACATTGAGCTCAATGTTGCATTGTGTTTGAAATTGTGTTGCCCATTGCAACAACTGTAACTACTGTACTTAAAAGTCTATTGCCTATTTGCAAAGTATTTAAACTAAAGTAATTCATTCTGAGAAAGTATATTTTGTAATGTAATGTATAATGTAATTACAATGTAATTTAAAAAATAAAATATCTAAAAATAAATAGTTTAAAAAAATGTAGTAAATCAGTATCAAAAAAATAAATATAACAATTAATACATTTAAAAATTGTCATTTACAAAACCTTTGAAATTCACTGAAAAAAACATTGGTTTCAGACATGTTATAGTTAGGAATTAGCATTTAAGAAACCTTTGAAATTCACTGAAAAAACCATAGGTTTCAGGCACGTTATAGTTAGAAATTAGCATTTAAAAAACCTTACAAATTCACTGAAAAAACCATAGGTTTTAGGGACAGTTGTAGTTAGTTGGACATTGCACTCGTACAAAACCCATGAAATTCCCCCGTTATAGTTAGTTCAGCTAACTATAACTCGCGCCCCGCAATGCACTGCTGATGACGTCACATATTACATCACTCATGACATGGTCAGTGACATCACTGATGACATCACTGATGACATCTCAAATGACATCACTGATGACATCACTGATGACATCATCCACGTGATAATCTGATGCACCTCCTCACACCCTAATATAACCTTTGATACACCCACTCTAAATTACAGACTGCCATTAGCAAAACCATAGACACTCCAACACCAATAACTACATACCCACTCACTGATTCTTAGGTCTACACACACACATCCACTCACTCACCCGTACAGTCACTCATACTTACGGTCACTCAGTACAGGACTATCATATGCACTCATACTCCTATATACACACTCAAACACCGCCACTCATCCATAGAGGTACTGACACACCTGGTCAGTCATTCAAATAATTAAACACACTGCCATTTACTCACCTATACAGTTATACACACACCAGCTCACTTACTCATACAAATACTAGCACATTCTTACGCTCTTATACAATCACTGATACAAGCACACACTCATCCATACAGCCACTCTCACAATCACACACTCTCGCTTATAGCTATTTATATACTCCAACACACATATACACTGCCTTTCACATATGTAGTTACTCACACATGTACCACTAGGACATACATTCACTCACTAACACACCCATACACACACTCACCCACCCATACAGTCCATCACAGATGCACTCTTGAAACCATGCACCCAGTGAATCACCCACTCACACATCTATGCACAGAGTCACACACACCCCACCCACACAAACACTCAGGCACCCATACAGATACTCAGACAACCAATCAATAACTCATATAGACACTCATGTAGCTATTCACAAACCCATGCAGCCGCTTACACAGCAACAGACAGACGGATACAGACATTCACACAGTTTAGTCACTAACCCATGCATTCAGTAAGATACGTTTAATCACTCACTTATAGAGTTAGTCACGCACCTAGTAAACCATCCATTGAGACACTTATACACCCACTCATTCTTCAATACGCCTTTCCCTATATATATTAAACATATTTAAACTTTACAGAAACACACAGTCACTGGATGATGTCATCAGTGATGTCATTTGAGATGTCATCAGTGATGTCATCAGTGATGTCACTGACCATGTCATGAGTGATGTAATATGTGACGTCATCAGCAGTGCATTGCGGGGGCGCGAGTTATAGTTAGCTGAACAAACTATAACGGGGGAATTTCACGGGTTTTGTACGAGTGCAATGTCCAACTAACTATAACTGTCCCTAAAACCTATGGTTTTTTCAGTGAATATATATATATATATATATATAGAAAAATATATATATATAGATATATATATATATATACACACATATACATATATGTGTGTGTATATATATATATATTTATATATATACATATTTATATATATATATATCATCAAGGTACGTCGATGTGGAATTAGGAATAGTAAATCTATACTATAGCGGTCTATAAACGTCTGCTCCAGCGTTAATGGCTTGAGCTGTTGGTGAGGGCCTTTAACAAAGGAGAGGGGCTTCAGTGGCCGGTCTAGACCGCTACATCTAGCTACAAGGCTTTTAGAACTTTTGAACACTTTAGGGCAGAATGTCCTAATTAGAAAAACAAAGGCCTCTTGTTAAGTCTTTTATCCACAGCTGTTGCTCTGATTGTTCAACAGTCGACAGCGGTGTGCATGGCAATAGCTATTAGCTGTTGATTAATCACAGAAATAGCTGTGAAAGGGGGCTGAAGTCAGCTCCTGATTCTTCCTGGGCTAGGCTAAACTGTTTTTTCTTGTACAGCCAAGCCAGCAAAACACAGGAGCTAAGCAGCACTACCCTTCCTCCTTTTGAGGCTCTATTGACTAGGTAAACTACTGGAGGAAGGAGGGGGAAGGCTCCGGTGTACCCTGCAGCACAGCCGCTGCCTTCCCTTTCCCCTGCCCATTCCATATATTTTGGAGAGGCAGGGGTAAGAGAAAGGCAGATGCTGTGTAGTGGAACACTCAAATGTTCTGAAATGTTGAGAGCAGCAGGCCTATACCAGTTTATATAGGCTGCTGCTGTTCCATTGTCTTCAACTGAGCTCTCGACATTTCAATGTTCTAATTCCATTTATGCACTTAACTTTTGATAACTTGTCCCTCAATAGTCTGTTCACATTATTCTTGTACATTGATATCTGGTGTTCAATATTCAGTAGTACAATCTCATGTCTTCTATCCATTAATGACTATCTGTGATGTACAAAAACTCTGCCTGTGCAATAAGGGTTTGCCTGTTTCAAAAAGGAAGCAGTTGAAATAGGATCCGATCTGATGATTACCTTTTAGCAAATTCTGAAATGGAGTATTACATTTTACAATATATCACAGATGCATAATCCACTCAATACGTCCACGTAAAAGCTAGTGGCACTTTACCACTGCATCCTGATTTGTGTTTGACATCATAAGGATCATGAGCTAGTACACAGGAATGCTGTTATGCTATTTTTCATTTAATGCCCTTTGATTTCAGAAATTTTGAACAAAAAGCTAGTGATGCATAATGAACAAGATGAGAACAAATGCAGAAAATGTATTATTTTTGCTTTTGGATCTACAATGTCCCAATACATTGACAATGTGCATTTGACATAACCCTTACCTATAGCTTATACCATTTTGTGGTTTTGAAAAAGTACACCACTTCTTAGCAAGTGTGTTCCCTCTTAACATCAGTCACCTATCTACTGATACTTTCAGGCCTTTACCTTCTTGATTACAGCTGTTATACTAATCAACAGGCTGATAATTAATACTATCCATTTGTAGAACTCTGAGTGCTAAAATGAACTGAAGATCCTAATTAAGATTATTTGTGTGTTATTTAAATGCCTATCTTATGATTCAGCTAATCATTTCAACAGGTACATTAGATTTGCATTAATGTTCCGCTGAAGCCAGCAGCCATTAGAGCATATCAAAATGTAAATTACAAAAACAATTCCAGACATCTTGATTTACATTTCTTATCCAGGGACTACATTTAGCAGTTTTAACTATAGGCTGAATGGGTTATTTCAAATTTTTCAATCTGCCTGTAGTAATCGATGTTGCAAACTTAAATAATAAATTAAAGACTTTTATATTACTTTCTTTTTTTAAATTTTCTGTTACGTATTCTATTTTTTAGTATACAATAACACAACTGCAGGTTGAGCCCTAATAATTAAACTCAAATTCCAAAAATATGCCTCTGTACTGTTTGTGTAACGACATTTACAATCTAAATGTACTGGAAAGAGTGCAGTTAAAAGAAATATGCCTGGTCCAAACCCACCAAAATGTGTAGCAGATCATCCACCCTGCACCCAAGTAGCACTATACCGCAATAATCCAGTTAATGACTTTACAATAATTGGTAAAAAGGCAGTTACACCAGATGTCAATACTGTCTATAAAATTATTTTCCAAGACCTAGCACCATGGGACTTGAAGAGATTGGAAGGCTTCATATTTAAGAACTTTGACTTAATGCAGGTTTAGATAGGCCACAAATATCTTGACCAGTTCTCTATCTGTGGTGTTTACACCTGAACTACAGCAAGATCAAGTGAACCCAACATTGACCATAAAAGGAGAGAAAGCCAGGACAAGAACCTTATGTAGTCAGATGCACCAATGCCCTGAAGAACAGACAGAACTTAAACAGAAACATGAAAAGCTTTATGAACTGATAACCTCAAATATTGACAGCAGCCTCAGAAGATATCTCAGGCCTACTGTTCAAACACGGCATCTCAACACACAATGTTAACAGTTCCTACTTGCAAGGCAGGCTTCGCGGTTACAACATGAGGACTTGACTATCACCACAGAGCTTTTGACTCCAACTTCATAGGCTGTGATCTCAAGGTGACAAGATCCACAAAAGCCGCAAGACCAATACACGTCAACTACCAAGATCCGTGGTGATGCAGGATGGGAATTGGGAATTTCATGAGGGCATGGTTGGTCCAGGTGATCAGAGTACGTCCGTTTACTGTGATGTCAATGAAGTTGGTAAATATGAAGTCCAGTAGGTATCCAGCAGCATGAGTGGGTCTTTAGCACATTGGGTGAGGCTGAGGTTTTCCAGATCTTTGAGCAGGGTGGTTGTGTTTGGGTCGGTGTAGGCTTCCAGGTGAAAAGTTTGGTCACCGATAAAGATGAAGGTGCTGGAGTCAAGGAGGAGGGACGCAACACAGTTGAAGTTAGGCAGCAGATAAGGGTGCCACTCAGGGTGATATTTGTGGTGATGGGGATGTTGGAGGTCAGGTGCTCCATTTTGCTGGGTTTGTGTATGAGGTGGTGGTGCAGGAATGGATGCCCATTCCAGGTTTGCAATGGTTTCTCCTGGCTGGTGATCTTGTATCCAGGTGGGATAGCTGAGGAGATGTCATGGGCAGACACAGGGGTCAGCCTAGTTTCTGTGAGGAAGAACAGGTCGTGGAGGAGGACCCAGAGCTGAGTAGCATGTTTGGTGAAAGCGCTGGTGTTAAGGCATGTGCAGGATAGACTGGAGGGCAGTACAGTGAGTATCTGGTGTCTGTGGCTGTGAGTGAGTTGGGTGTGATTGGTGCAGGTTCAGTGACATGAGTGTATGAGAGGGTGCAGGAAAACTTGCAGGTGTTGCAGAAGTAACCCCCATAGTGTTCTGTGGTGTGGCACTGCCCGGAGTGCAGCAAGCAGCGGCTGGGTTTGAGCACATAGAGGGTTGCAGCTGGATAGCTTTTGGGGGGGAGAATCAGGGTTCTCAGTGCTGGTTATTGGAGAGGCTCAGAATGGTGCAGAATGGCTTGCTTTTGGCATGCCTTTGGTGTGTCCGCTGCATGCGTCCACAGCGTGTTCTTGCTACGTCCATCATCAAGTAGATCCTAGATGGAGGAAAGGAGCAGTGGCAGTTGGCGGGGCTGGGAAGGGGCACGGGAGGTGGAAAGTGAAAATAAACAATCTCCACCATATGTTGGGAGAAACCTTGAAGCACATTAATGATATTGAATGAATAAATGAATGAATGAGGTACGCATATAGCTCAAAACTTAGGCATGAATTTTTTATGTAGCTGAATTCAGTCCATCTATTTGAGGCAATTCAGCAAAATAAATTGGAAATACGGGCTTTCCAAAAAGATTTATAGCATTGGATTTTCTGCAGATGGAACAATAAAGAATTCCAGAGGGAAGGCACCATTCCTTCTCAGATCTGGCAAGATTTTTTCAATATGTGGAATGACCTCCAGGAGGTGGGACCTTTGCTGTGAGAATCACCTTAAGGAGTATCTGTAAAAGTAGTTACCATAAGACTCTAGGAACAAACCCATAGAAGGTTTTATAAGCCATGCCTAGGGCCTTAAATTGGACTTGTCTGGAGATTGGCAATGAGTGTTAACTACAATGGGCCTGAGAGACCCCACTGTATTTAAATAAGCCAAAAAACTGTCTCATAACCATGTTCTGCACTCTTTGAAACCTATTGATCGCAGCTGCTAGAAAGCCCAGATAGCAAGTACTCATATCATTTTACCTGGAGATGATATAGTCATTCTTCACCAGAGCTCTCAGATCTACTGTGCGGAAAGGGGTTTTCTTCAAGATTCCCATTGGATGATAGGAGGAAGAAATAAAAGAATTAATCTTAAAATTGAATAGAGTTCCTTGTCCAGTAGAAATCCCAGCCACCTAAACTTTTCTGGTAGATAGAAACTTCCCTTTAAACTGTGGGGAGCACAATTTGTATGCCTGATGAGGTTCATGTACCAGCCTCAATACCTCAGTTTTAATGCATTAAACTTGAGAAAGTTAAAATTAATCAAGTGAAGGAATATAGATAGGCCATTGTTAGTTTGATCATTGATGTACTCAAAGGATTGTTGAACCTCAGAATAATCTGGATGCCACCTGTTTAGAAAATTACTTTAGAAACTTGTTTGTCTGACCTTGGCAGTAAACGGACACTATATTCAACAGAACTGGAGAGAGAGAAAAGGGATCACTTTGGGGCTCCACACTCAAAGTCCATAGGGCTTGAGAGAAAAGGAGGAACAGATAAATATTGCATTATCTCAGAAAATAAAATACAAATACAAGTCATATACAAATCACTGCCTGATCTTCCCTCACAAACCAATCTTCTTAATTTGCTGGATCCAGAGGAAGGCCTAGATTTACTAAGTCTTTGCTTCACCCTTGCATCACGTAAGGTGATGCAAGGCAATTAAAAGGTGCATTTGGAATTTACCAAGCTCTGCAAGGCCTGATTTGCTAGTAGTTACATTTTCATTACTTCCCATCAAGCTTCTTGTCCGAATTTATATTATGGATTTCTCTATCTGTATTAATGGTTGCCTCATCTGGATTACATGTACCACATACCCTAATTTCCATTAAGGCTTACATTGCTTCTCGGAAGAATCCACCAAAGGACAGTCAATAAAACCCACTAGCGACAACTGTTAGCTCTGTGAGCCCCCTTCAGGTAATATTGGAGGTAGGTGACAGTTCACCTCAAGACCTCTGTTGCCCCCTAGACATCTATTCATGTGTCCTACATGTTCTTCTAGGTCAGTCCCCGAAAATATGCTACCTCATTTACTTTGGTGGAAAACAGGGTAATACTTAGGTTGTAATACTTAGGTTAGAAGGTCTCTGATCCAAAACTCATGTGGTGCTGGTGTTGAGAAAGACTTTGTCTGTGCATCGCTACCATTAAACTTTCCCACTACATGGAGGTTCCATTTGTGAGTCACATTCAGAAACAATGTGTAGTTGGATGTATTGAGCAGCAATCACTGGGATAAAATGACGATTGTCTAAGAGAAATCATAGAAAATACATTTATGTGAAGGAGTGCTGATCAGAACAGAGGAAACAGTGAGCAGACTCTGTGAGAAGTAATCTGTGGGAGTGGCAGCTAAATAGTATTATTGGCTCTGTCTGTTCATGGGTCAACTTGTGGATGGGGCATCAAGGATCAATTTGCTTAGGAATGCTTCATGTTACTCTGAGTGCAGTGATTCAAAAAGGAAATCAAGATAATAGAGCAATTTGCGGCATGCTACACAAGCGCACATTGAGGTACATGAAGCAGCAAACCCTGATGGAGAGCTGTGGAAGAATTTGAAGGCCATTTGTTGATGCAATTTATAAATGGTAGGAAACACCGATTATCAGACTGTATGGGGTTAATGTGGCAAGTTTTGTGTGAGGTGGTACTGATTACCCTTGGAAAGAAAAACAAATGGAGCAATCATTGATCTGTTTCATAGTGGTATGTTTGCTTGGGCAAAAAAGGTAAATCTAGTTTAATCTGTACTGAGTTGAAGGGAAGTAAAGCATTATGGGGAAGTGGTGCAAGGTACCCAACCAGAAGAAGAACAGTTTGTTCTAGGCAACTTGTTTGATGCAAAGATGACCTATGCATAAAAGTCAATGGAGATCTGTCCTCAGGAGACAATGGGATACAATGATGGGACCAAAGCGACCTTAAGTGGTTGACACTATAGAACAGCCATAGTGGAGTTGAGGTTTCGCAATTAGGAAAATAGACCAATATATACTTTTTCATTTGGGGGCGAATGAACCAATATTAAAGTTTGGTCATCTTAATGGCAATGTTAATTTTAAGGGTTTTTTGTGGGGCAGGAATTAGTACCTTATGCTGGCCACGTTTGAATCGACTCAGACTTTAGGATGCAGACAGGTCAATCCAGGCTTAGAAAGGAGAATGGTCATCCCGTGTTATAGTCTAGCAGAAATGTGCAAATAACAGATTAACACATTTTTGGAAAAATTAACAATGACGCTATAAATCTGTTAGCTTCATTCCTCTACGGAACATGTAGAAACCTGTGTAGGTGAATTAATGGTGTTCATTAAAGGGAATTTGTCTTGCTATTCTCGTACATAGTGATATTTTGAGGCAAAAATGCCGCTACACATTGAAAAGCTAAGGGGCATATTCTCAAGAACGTGTGATAACCATCGCAAATTTAGCTTAACGCAACTTTGCATATCGCAGTCCATCGCGAGAAAATAACACCATCTTAACGTCCAATTTCCAACCCAGCGGCACCATGCGATAGCAGCATGATAACCCGCCAAATGACCGCGTAAAAACCAACGCAACAAACAAAAAATGCGAATCACGATCGCCCAAAAAGTTGCGATGCACAAAGCGTGATACCAAAATCAGCGAAAACCAGCGACAGGCCTGCAATACCCACGTGTCATGCGTGAAAATGGACTATAAAAGCAAAAAACAAACAAACCCCAAAACCAATCCAAACTGCGTAGCACCAAGGATGCACCAGGACCGAGTGCAGAGGACAAGCCGAACTCCACAAGCCCCACGGAGGACCTGTATGGAACCCCGTGTTCGGGGGAGGGCAAGGAGAAGAGGAAGAGGAAGAGGAAGACGGGGTTCAGTCCGCAGGAAGACCGGATCACAGTCACGGAGGTGATAGAACACTACCAACAACTGTTCGTCACCTCCACTGCGTCATTGGCAACACAAACGGAAATATGGCAGTACATCGTCACCAAAGTGAATGCAGTCGGAGTGTCGAGGAGGTCAATGGAGGAGGTCAAGAGGCGCTGGCATGAAGTGCACAGCCAAACCAAACAGAAACTCTCTGCCAACATGAAGGCAGCAAAGGCGACTGGAGGTGGGAGTCCTGCGCCACAGGAGGAGCTGGATGAGCTGGAGGAAATGGTGGCCACAGTCATCAGTGTGGAGATGGTGCAAGGAGTTGGGGGTCTGGACACAGCCCGAAATGACCTGACCCAACAGCAACAGGGTGAGTAATGACCAGGGACTGGGGGGACGGGGGCAGATGGGCACAATGGCACACATGCACAATCATGTGCAGCACACTGCACACCTGCAATGAGTGTGGAACATGTCCCTGATACCCTTGGCACACTGCAGTACACATAGAAACACCAAGTAGGCGCCCGTCCACAATGTGCACAAATGGGCCCCCCTCCATATCAACCTACCCATGCACATGTGCTGAATCCAGAAAAGCAGCGGCTCTGTGAGCCACACTGACAATGCAAGTGGCACTGCATGACAGATAGCATGGCTGAAGTCACAATACATGACATGGTGCATGAGACAACACTGAGGTGGCTGAGTGTGGACCACATCCGTAAAGGAGCAGGTCACACTCTGACACATCCACGTGCACCTACGACCCATGACGTCAAGAACACATCTGCAGACAAACAATGCACAAGAGTACCAAATATCTCCAGTAGCACAAATGACCCAAGTCGCAAACATCCCAGCACCCGAAAAGCACACAAGTCAAATGCACACCGACTCAAAGGGATAAGGGTCCGCCAATGCAGAGCTGCAGGGGCGAATCGCCAACAATGCAGCACACACACATAGCAATCACAGTACATCAACATTGACGACAATGTGGGACAGCGTGCAACCCCTACACCACAGGACAGAGGACACAACTGGTGCCTCTCGTGCGTAGAAACTGGCCAATCACATCTGGCAATGCATGACACTGTGAGATGATAATGTACGAGTACAACCACACATCCGTCATGTAGTCGAAATGTCCACTGACTCCCATCAAATAGCCAGCTTCACCAAAACAGTCACAATGTACATTGTCATGCAGTCTGAATGTAAACATCTACAATGCGTCAACATACATGGAACACACTGTTAACCTGCATCTCCCCTTTACATTGCAGAGGGACAATCAACACCTCCTGCAGAGCAGACCACACATCTCTTCAGTGATGATGAAGAGGACACCCTGCCCATTTGCCCAGACACACTCCAACGGCTCGTGGACAGCCTCCTCACCCCACCTCCAGGAGCAGGGCAGCCCAGCTGCATCGCGGTGAGCCCACACCCTGCACAGACCACACAGCAGGAAGCACACACCACCACGGCTGCCTCCCAGGACCCCCACGACCAACACATGGATTTCAAACGCCGTGTGTTAGGGTGCCAGGAGAAGATGGCAAATCAGCTGCGGCTGGGTTTTGAGCTCATGGCAGCCAAACTCGATGCCATACGTGGGTGCCTGAGTCCCATCAGGGAGCACCCACAGTCCCTAATGGATACCCACTGTCCGCACCATGCCCACCAACAATCCTTGGCTGACATCGCTGGGTCCATTACTCGGATGCAAGAACTGTCTAGGCAGACAGGCTCCAGCGATGACAGCACAGAGTTGGCACAGATGCGGAGGACAATGGAGACCATGGAGCCGATGCAGGCTGGAAGTATGGCTGCCACTGCTGAACACCAGCGAGATGTAGCTGTGATCTTCCATGCCTTGCAGATCCTCATCTTGCCATTGCTGCCACTGAGCCTGTTCCAGATGACTGCTGCAGGAACCTCGACACACACATCTCTGACCCCTGATGTGTCAGTGGCACACAGTGATGCAGCCCCATCACCTTCGCACCCTGATGTGTCAGTGGCACACAGTGATGCATCCATTACACCGCCACACACACCGGACACACCCGACACAGAAGAAGTATCAGAGGAGTAAGATGTGGATGGTAATTACTGTGTGAGGAAGGAGGCAGTAGCATCCATCACCTCCATATGGCTTGCCCTGCCTGGCTCTGCCCTATGCATCATGCCCTGGGACAACACCTTCCACTGACCCCCGGAACACTCTGTGACATTCACCCGGACCCCGACACGGACTGCCATATCTCCACTGCTTGACAATTACACAGCAATCCTGCTGCGGACTGCACTCCCCCTCTTCCAAATCACTTTTCAATCCCCAAAGGACTCTGGTCTGCCCACCACTGAGCTTCCATGTTATGTGGGCTTGGATGGCCATGTACAGCTCCCTCTCCGTCATTCGCCAGAATGTGAATAAAACATTCGAAATCATACAGATGTGTCATGACTATGTTCACTCACGTATGGAAGTATGGCTGGATGTAGGGACAATAATTGCACAAGAAGGAACACCCTGGTAAATGACATCAATGTGCATGTTTATCCCCGAGACACATGACCAATTGGATGTCTGTGAAGGTGTGTACTAGCTGTGTCCCCATTGCACATTAACAACAATCTCACAACCCCCCAATGTAGGCACACGTCCATGTATTGAATAGGGCTGTGTGTAGGAATGACCAAATCGGTAGCAGTCCAGAAGTGGTGTCCCACATCACATGTGACAACAGAACTTCACGTCGCATACCTACTCACACACATCTGTGTGGACACATTCTGTTATGATTTATAACATTGCTCAACATGGTCAGAGGTTGGACACCATACTCACATTGCTGAAGACACGTAAGTGCACAGGTCGGCCAGCAACTATCCCAAAACAATGTCTGGCTCACAGAGGTGGAGCTGTCAAAAGGGACCCACCCCCATTTTACATGCGTCAGTCAGTTCCTCCCTGTGTAGGGACGATGCTCATTGTGGCACACGAGTGGTCAATCTAATCAACACTCATCACAGTTAGACACCAGTGGTGTTGCGTAGACTTTATTGGCATGTGCGTGTCAGTATGGACAAGGCAACGGCCACAACAGGCAGGGACATGCTTAAGACACTTACACGCAGCATGGGAACATGTCGAGGTGCAGGAAATGGGGAGGCAAAAATGAACACCACTCATCACGGATGGCAACGGTCTCAGCCCACCTTGCCTTTCTGGACGAGTCATGTGTTGTTTGGCGTCTGCCCATTGCCCCGTGTGAGGGGGCACGACTCACAGCCCATGGGGTCTGCATAGTGCTCTGCCACCCGACTGCGCCGACTGTCTGCTCTGCTGACAGTGATCAGGTGAAAGGGTCCGACAAGTTCACATGTCGTGCTACATTGCCATGTGTGTACTGTCCCCCCAGCAGTGTGTCCGACTTGGTAACGTTGCCGAACGACGCTGTGCTGCTCCGACCATGGAACTGCATCACCTTGCACAGGTGTGTGTACACACGCGTAGTTCCACGCACATGCATTCAGAGTCCAGACGAAGGCAGACATGTCCTCTGTTGTGGTGGGATATGTGAGCATTCCCCACGATGCTACAAGGTGTTGGGACCAGTGCTGTGGGTGACAATTCGATGTGGCTGCAGGAACGTAGTTACTCGTCCATGAATGCCAGCGCAGCTTCATGTGCAATGTGTTCCAATAGTACGTCGTTGTCGGGTTCAAGGAACACCAGGGTGAGCCAATCCATTAACTGGTCTGGGCAGATGTGCTCAATCCACACCGTTTCCCCAATCCGCAACACAGCCCAATAGGGGAGCGCCTCGATGTGGTCACTGCACACGAGGAGTTGTGCAATCTCCCATGCGCAACTGCCAGCACATACGCCAAGGATCAGGGCATCCCATGCCCGGCTATCCAGGTGACACTCCTGTTCGTGGGCCAACAGGGGGCGCACTGTCAGGTCATAATCCAATTCAGCTACCGTTGCGTTGGATAGGCAGACCTCCATGGGCCACTCGAATGTGCATGATCGACAGTGGAACCAGGGCTGGACGCAGGTGACGTAGGCAAGACGGAAACTCAGACGGAAACTGATTCGCAACACTGCCATTGGCAAGGATCCCAACAGATGCAGCATTCGTGCACGGTACAGTTCCACGTGACAGGGGTTGTGCATGTGCCCGGGAATGCCTGCCATTGCGTTTGTTGGTCTCGTGGCACCGGCACTCCTCTGACCGGCGGAAGTTCGGTGGACGATATGCCACAGTTCTGGGCAATGAGTCGTATGTGTGTGCAATGTTTGGACGTATGGGTAGTTTTTGACCAATGTGTCAAGGGCATCCCTTGCAGGTGTAGGTCGTGCAGGGACAAGTGTGTGTGGGGTGTGGGCACGTTGGTGTTTCATTAGCGCAGTTCGTGGTGTGGGAGTCGTCGGAGGCTGGTATGGTATCTCATGCAGGGTGTGCCAGCCGCATTCAGGACCAAGGTCGGGGGTTTGGTTGGCCTTCGGCCTTGTGTGTTGAAACAAAGGAGCTTTCATTCCTGATTTTAGTCTGACTACTGCTTGCATGTCTTAATTGTGATGTGGACTTTGCGCTGACTTTGATGCCAGGCCTGTGATTTGGGGTGCGCAGATTTTGAGACACACGCAGCTGTTGGCATGTTTGCATGAGCCAAGAGCACGATTGGCCTTGCGCTCCTTGTTCAGTCTCTCTCTCTCTTTCTCTCTCTTTCTTTCTCTCTCTCTTTCTCTCTCTCCCTGTCCTTTGATGAGTGCCTGACACACCTTCTTATCTTGGATATTGTCTTGCAGGCTGTGAGTCACAGATTGTCCAGGGATGCCCCGCCATGACTCCTCAAAATAGTTGTTTGGTGACAAATTAGAATGTGACATTTTGTTTGGTCTTTCAATGGTGTATGTATGAATCAGGATTTCAGTGCTCACATGTATGTTGAGTGGAGAAGTGTGGCTCAATGGTTAGAGCGGCAAACCCTGATGCAGAGATCTGGCCCGGGACCACGGTTCAATTCCCGCCTCGGCGGGTCTTGGGCTCAATTTCCTCGGACCTGATAATTCTCGCCTCGGTGCCTATTCTAATCATGGGTCCCACTCTGCAACTCTGGGCAATAGCTTGCTTAATCTCCACAACGGCCCCACCAGCGCTGGGATGCCTGGCTTCACCTTGGGGGTGCCCAGGAGTGGACATTTCACAGGGAAAAGCCAGGAAGGGTTCCACAGCGGTATGCGTACAGCGCCACGACGCCCCAGCTGGGGTAGCAGTGCGCTTTACAAGTACAAATTTCAATTTCATTGTTGCAATTGTGCGACATCAGGCGGGTGCTTGTGTTCATGTTTTCGTGCAGTTGATGTGCTGTGTCTTGGTCCGGGGAGGTGGGGGGTGCCCGGGGGGCGGGGGTGTGGTCCTGGGGGTGGTGGCGGTGGGTGTTGTGGTCCTCTTGGGTGTCCAGCACGCATGTTCAGTGGCTCCATGGCATCTGTTGTTCTTCAGGTGTGGCTCTGGGCTGGGCTCTCTTTTGTGGTGCAGGCTGTCGTCCGACTTTGCACCATGTCGGAGCAGGTGTTAGTTTCCTGCTGCTAACGCGCCTTATCGCATGTTTTGTGATCTTATCGCGGATCTGGCTGGTCGTTGAGAATGTTGAGGAGTGGTGTTGTCGCAGCTTTTTGCACGGGAACGCCTACTCTGCATCTCATTAGCGATAGTTGCCGGGGTCATCTGTGGCGATGTTTTTTGCGGCTGCTTTCGCGGGTAAACTGGTGTTATGGGCTGTTAACACCAGCTTGTGAATGGGGCAATGAATTTATCGTAACTTTGGCTGCGATAAAGTGCCGTTAACTCGGCGATAGCTCATTGAGAATATGCCCCTAAATCTTCTAGATATGCATAATATGAACATTGTACTTTATAGGGTGCCAAAGCACATCTATGCAAGCATGACATCATTTTACCCACAATGTTTGCTTAATTATCCTTATTAAAGAAAATATAAACCCACTTGCTGGGGAAGTATTTTTCTGCCTGGTTGTCATGGTGACAAGAGATTAATTACTCTGTGCGGGAGCAGGTGGCAGCAAGGGCTCTTGGTCCTGGAGTGTTGTAATTCCCTATACTTCTAGAAGGAGGGAGTGAGAAGTGTTTTTCTTTTTGGCATTAGGATCTATGAGAACCTGTCTGTGCAATTGTGGATTGTCTCTAGTTTTGATGGGTTTGTCACCCCTTACAGGATTACAGAACAGGTGGAGACACAGCCATACCATTAAGGTTCTGCAGCAGAAAGAGAAAGGAGGCGGTATGCAATGTCAGTCAAAAAAGACGCCTGAAACCACTTCCTCCCTGATCAGCCATTCAACCTCTGACGGTTATTGGCCAGTTCACTCATCACGGTGAAGTGTCCTGCCCTCTGTATGATGAGGACCTTTGACATCCTACTGTGCTTTGGAAATTGGACAGTTTCCATTCTTGGCAACATAAGCAGGATGAGTTAAATTAATACAAACGCATTTCTCCTTCTAAAAAATATCTAAACTCAAGCTGAATTTCCTCTAGAGTTTTCATGGGACCTAGCAACTATTGAATAGTTAAAATATATATTCCACATTTACTCTTCTGTGAGTCGAAACATGTTCAGATCATGTAAAGCACAATTTGACACTTTGGCTGGCAGTTTACGACATTGTGTATAAAGGCTCCTTGATCAGCCAGCTATACTATCTTGGCCAGATGTGTGATGATAAAAACTACAGAATGGCACCACTTATGTTAACATTAAACATTCATCAGGCGTAAAGGAACAGATTTCAGGTATTGGCACTTAAGTTTTCTGTAACTCTTCATGACTGTGTTGCAGTGGTGTAACGCAAACTGATGGGGCCTCCCTGCAAAATGTGATGAGGGCCCCCTGAGTCTCCCATATCTCAGAGATATTCCTTGGCCATGGTCTGAATGTGACCCTCCTGAAGGATTGGTGGCCCCCTGAAGTGTTGGGGCCCCCTGCGCTGCAGGGACAGCAGGAGCCTACATTACGCCCCTGCTGTGTTAAAACACGTCTATAATTATTGGAATATGTAGCGCTGTATCGAGTGGATTAGAATGGTACATTCCTAACAAGACTGCAGTAGCATCTCTCTGTCCACATTTGTAGGAAGGGGCAGAATCGAAAAGTGATGTGGGAACAAACACAGAGGACCCTATCTTTGTGAATACCTTTTATGATGTTTTCGATGTTACAGATTTGCTTTCTTGCTTCATGTTGAAATGAGTCTACAGATGACTTTCAATCTGTATTTCATATTAAATCTAGTTTCAAATTGCAGGCTGTCAGTTATTTTACAAGGTAAAATGTATTGGCATATCACTATCCTGCCTGAGTGCTAGCAATTTCCACATTTTAGCCGAACTCGCGATTTTTCCCGCAGATCATATTACTTGAAACCCATTAGAGAGTCTCTAAATGCTGTTATTGTGCAATAGACGCAATGGATATGTGGCTTCGTATTCCCCTCACGCATGCATATTTAATGTTGCAGGTTTGAACACAAGGTTACTAGTGTTAGATCCTGAAAGGTACACAACAAACAATGTTATGCATTTAGCTAAATGAAATATTTTAGACATGCAAAGTACACAGTTGGGAACATTGCCTCATTCTACATTGTTTAGAGGTCACACCCGGTGTAATGGGATCATAATGGTCAGGGATATATAGGGACAAAAAGGTGAAAAATGTAATTTCCCTCCACAGGAATTACACCTTTGTGTTGCAGTGCACAAAGGGAGAGCAGCTGGCAGGGTAGCTCAGGGTGTTGAATGCTTGCTGCAGAAACATGCGGTCATCTATCGGACACCAGTTCGAGTTCTAACAAGGCGGACTCAGCTTCCCATCCTTCTCAGGTTGGTAAAAGGAGCTGCATGACATTAGGTAAGAGTACCAACTATGATTTACAGTGTTTAAAACAACCACTCCATCATTCTAGACTTTCTTTCTGTTTTAAATTCTGAGCACTATTCCTCCTTTTGGCACTTTGCTATCCATGGCTGTATTGGATGGGGAGACACACAGGGCCTAATTTTGATTTTGGCGGTAATGTTTTTTCTGTCACTTTTCCATCAGATTCCCCGTCCGCCTACAAGGCCCGTTCTATTTAGATCAGGAAGGGGTGGGATCACACTGC
>CAWUFW010027009.1:0-29483 GCA_963921515.1 Calotriton arnoldi | reverse complement strand
TGTGCACCCGGCTTCCCTGGGTGAGGTAACTCCAGCACTACGGTGCTCCTGTGGGTGTGGGCCCTAGAACTACTTACCCTGTAAGTGACTTGCTTGTAGGTTCTATAGAAGTATCCTAAAACTCTTTATTTCCAACCGCGACTTGCCCCATTGAAGTTAACGGCGATTCGCGCCTGTGTATCCACACTGCACGCGTCCCCCGTGGGTCCTTTACTTACCTGCCTTGGGTGGTTTCGTGAGGCCCCAGCACTTCTGAAGGCCCTAGGCCTTGTCTCCTTGCAAGTCGTTGTTTCTAAGTCTCTTACTTAGTATATGGTCTGGTACGCCCCTAGGGCCCCAGCCATATTTTGTGCTTAACTTATTGTGAAACGTTGATTTGTGCATATGTTTGTCTTCTAATCTCATAAAGAGATTAGTAGAGAGTTATTTAGAAATAAATACATATATATTTGATATATATACCTGTGTGGTGTCTTTTCATTTGGTGATTCAAGAGATTATATGGTAAAACAAGCTGCTTTACATTCCTCCGAGACTTAGCCTGAAGGCTGCTCTCCACAGCTACCACTAGGATAGCTTTCTTTAAAAGGTTGTCTTAAACCTATCTACCATAAGAGTCGATTTGCCCTGGTGCAAGGTGTCCACTTTAATTAGTGAACAGCATATACCAGGCCAACTTCTCACATTGGTGGGCAGCGTGTGGGATTCCAGCTTGCCATTGTTTTACCAGAAAATCTCTATTTGAATTACTAACTGAAAACCATTATAGGTACTCAAGGTACATATAAAGTCAAGCTTAGTATCAATAAGTTCTACTGAACTTAGAGCTGTGTGCCAAGGGATAGCACACCCTTTCCACAGCTCAAGCTAGGATCAGTAGGCCACAAACTAGTGTAGGTAGTACAACACTGCACAACACTAGAATGTCCTTAAAGGGTGGACCCAGTGGATCCACTCAGCCTCAGTATAAGGACATGGCTTTCTCTGACTTGAGAGCCATGTGTGTTGACAGACACCTGAGACTAGGACAGAGTCCCTCAACACTACACCTGATAGATCTGCTGACAGCAGATGACCTTAGATTGGCTCTAGGAGCTAAGGGGTCTGAATCAGTGGGTGGGTCAATCATAGTATCTGGGTCAGATGAGGACAATCCGAATGACCAAGACTCTGTGGTTGAAGGGCCAGGCTTCAAGGAGCCTGAACAGGACAGAGGAGTTCTCCCTAAGAGAACTGGCAGAGTGGATGAGAGGCACAGATCCCCTTCCAGGGAATCTGAGCACTCTTATCACTCTGGCAGAGAATTTGTCCAAGAGAGGAGCTCATACTTTAACTTAAGAGAGACCTCCTCTGAGAGAAGGTGCAAACTGCTCCAGTATGAGGAAGCCAAAGTGGCCCTCAGAACCAAGCAGTTGGCACTGGATAGAGAAGCCCTGGAGATCCAGAGAGCTTCCAGAAGGGAGGGTTTAGAACCCCCTGGTGGCAGCAACAGTGTCCCTAGAGGCAGAGAATATGTCCCTGACCATAGGAACCTGAGCAAGGTTGTTCCTCCCTACCAGAGTGGGGATGATATCCACAAGTGGATAACTGCTATGGAGAGGGCCTGTAGAGTACAGCAGGTCCCCCAAAAGCAGTGGGCAGCAATCTTGTGGCTCTCCTTTTCAGATAAAGGTAGAGACAAGCTCCTCACTGTTAGAGAAGAGGATGCTGATAATTATGAGGTCCTGAAGAGTGCACTGATAGATGGGTTTGGCTTAACCACTGAAGAGTACAGGTTGAAGTTCAGAGATACCCAGAAGGCACAGACTCAGGACTGGACAGACTTTGTAGATTGTGCATCCAAGGCTCTGGAGGGTTGGCTGGTTGGCAGTAGGGTTACTGATTTCAAAGGATTTTATAATCTAATGATGAGAGAACAGATCCTTAATAATTGTCAAAACCAGCTTTTACACCAGTACCTGGTGGACTCTGATCTGACCTCTCCCCAAGAATTGGGAAAGAAGGCAGACAAATGGGTCAGAACCAGAGTAAGGCCTAAGAATCAGGGTGGTGACCACAAGAAAGATTCTACCAAGTCCCAAGAGAAAGGTGGGGATAAATCCAAGGATAAGTCCACTACAGGGCCCCAAAATTCCTCTTCTGGGGGTGGGTCCCAAACTCCTTCCTCTCCTGAAAAGAAACCCTATTGCCATGTCTGTAAAAAGCCTGGGCACTGGAAATCTGATCCCAGTTGTCCCAGGAATGGCAATAAAGAAAATGTTCCTCCAACAACTACTACCACCCCTCCTGGTACTACCAGTAGTAATCCTCCAGTTGGGAGTAGTGCACCCAAAAAGTTAGGTGCTTTTGCAAGAGGAACAGAGGTGGGCCCTAGTTTAGACAGGACCCCCTCAACAGACTCCTCAGATTCTGATGGTGGTGTAGGATATGCCACCTTTACCATGGGTCCCATAGCATTGGGCAGGTACAGACTGGAGCCAATGATTAATGGTCAGAAAGCTGTGGCATTTAGGGACACAGGGGCTAGTGTCACCATGGTGGCAGGGAAACTAGTCCCCCTCACCAGCTTTTACCTGAGTTTAAATACCAGGTGACCAACATTGATGGTGTCAGAACAGATCACCCCATGGCCATAGTCAATCTCAGCTGGGAGGGGGTCACAGGCCCAAAAAGAGTGGCAGTGTCCCCAACCCTACCTGTAGATTGCCTGATGGGCAATGATTTGGAAATTTCAGCCTGGGCTGAAGTTGAACACCAAACCCATCTTAGGATGTTGGGCGTCCCTGCAAAGGTTAGTGGGGCTGTGATGGCCACAGCCCCAGCCCAAGAATTTGGAGAGATGGAGCCTGAAAGAATGGCCCACTCTCCCCCGAAAGAGAGCACAAGGGTTGAAGAAAAGTCTTCTTCCCCCCAGACAGTAGGTAAGGGTCAGCCTCCTCAGGGAACTGACCCTACCCCTAGTGAAGGAACTGCCACAGAGGTAGTCAGGCCTGGCCTGGCCACACCCCTGATGGCAGAGGACCCTTCCAAGGTGGTACCCAGTCTGGAGCAGGTAACCTGCCCCTCTCTACCCTGCCTCAGTCAGCCCAGGGCTGCAGAGGTCAGGGAGGTCAGTGGACCCCCCGGGCCCCCTGTCCAGAGGAAGCCCCCATCAGCAGATTAGGGGCACCCAGTCTAGTAGCCCTAGCCAGGTGAAAATTCCTCTACACACTGAGGGATCCCCCATACCTTTATGTAGGGACCTCCCCCAGAAGGACTCTGGTAGGCAAGGGCAAACCTGGGACCAGAAGGTTCCAAACCTGCCATGTCCCTCCAGTGTTCCATCCAAAGGGACCCAACCCCCAGCTGTAGGCAGCCAAAGGTTGACCCTTAGAGCAAAGTGCAACTCAGTCATGGAAAGACAGGCATACATGGTGACCAGTGATCTGAGGAAGCTGAGGCCAACATTCCTAGGGCCTCACTTCCCTACTCAGACACCTCACCGGCCTTGTACTTTACCTAAGCACACCAGAGGTAGTGATTCCCCATGGTGGAGACCCTCTCATACCCTTAGGGCGAGGGATTGCTTAGTGGACCATAACATAGGGGGCAACCATGCTAGTGCAGGTGCTTCCTTATATGGCCACTTAGTCAATATAGGCTCAACTGGTCAAGGTTAGCCTTATCTCCTTTCGTTTGGGGGGGTTATGTAGGAAGGTGGAATCTGACTATATGGTTGCCCCCACTTTTTTTATGGTGTTTTGCTGGTTTATGACTTAGTTGGACTGGGACCCTGCTATTCAGGGCCCCAGTCTATCTGCTCTCTCTCTAAATGACATGGAGTGCACTCTAGGTGCACTAGTGATTGGATACTGTGGTGCCTTATGAGTCCCTAGTATATGGTACCTTAGGTGCCAAGGGCATAGGTACTTCACAGGCCTCCCAGGGGCTGCAGCATATGTTATGCCACCCCTGGGAAGCAGTCTAAATCTGACACCACAGGCCTGCTACTGCAGCCTGGGTGAGGTGGTGCTAGCACCCCTCACTGAGATATAGGTTTCCTATATCTCTCCTGCACACACATATAAACCTATCAGTCACCCCTAAGGCAGGCCCTATCAATCCTGAGGGCAGGGTGCTTGGCTTCTATGTGAGGGGGTGCCTCTGCATGAGCAGGGCCCCTCTGCAGTTCTCAGAGTCCATTCTCTGGTGCTGTTTGTGGATGCGGTTAAACCATATACTCTTAAGTGCATTATATCCTCGCGGTAAATGCTAACTTTGGAATGGCTGCATCAAAACATGTCGTGTTTGGTGTCAAACATCTTGGAATACTACCCCCCGCCAATCTTGGCGGCGGGGGTAGCATTCCACCCTTCTAGAGGGATAAGACATGTACCTGCTGTGGAAACGCGGTAGAATCCTAAAGAGCCCTGGCATCACAAAATGGATGCCACCAGTCACAGACACTGGGCTGCCCTCCTGCTGATGACCGAAACTCGCAGTGGAGGAAGCCCAACAATAGGCATCCTGTCACAGGGAGGTGTAACCACCTTCCAGACAGGGTTTAGTGTATTGGGGCTGGGTGGGTGCACTCTTAGAGTGCTTTGAAGTCCTGCACTGGGGGAGCAGAAGGCTCCTCTGTGCATATGCCAGTTCAAACCAGCTCAGGGGCTACCTGCCCCTGCTCTGGCACGAAACTGGACAAAGGGAAGTGGGTGTAGCCACCCCTCCCTTGACCCTCCCATAGGTGGGGTCATAGAGCTAGTCCATCCCCTCTTTTTAGTTTAAGAGGGGGAACCTTGCCATTGCAAAGCAGATAACCCCTGGACGACGCTCTACAGAAGAATCCTGGCCCTTCGACGTTCCACTACCTTTGGAAGACAGAAGAATCTCCCTTGGAGTCAAGGAGTGACTCCCCTGCTTGGCAGGCACCAAAACGACAACGACGGTCGCAAACTACGCCGCTCCCGCCGGAGTCCGAAGTCCCTGCAGCCCAAGAAGTGGATTTCCTGACCTCTCCCAGGCCATCGTGAGTCCCCAGCGAAGCTGAGGCAAGTGGACCCCACGAGTAACGAGGAACCGCGACCCCTGGGTACCGTGCACTATTGTCGAGTGCAACCCCTTCACAACGTTCTACGAACCTGTGCTTTGGACCACGTGTGGTCCCGACCTCCAGCAGGAATCCCTCCGAAGATCAGAGGCCTACACCGTCCCGAGTGACCGTGGGCCCCTGTTGAGTGATTCCGCCCGAGGTGTCTTCGCGATCCCTTGCCCGCTGGCTTGTGGGTCCCCAGAAGACTTCCTAAAGAAACCAAAGGGCTCCCTGGTTGCTCCAGGCCTGCCCTGACTTACCCTCGCTGGGTGAGTCCCTCAGACCTTGCTGGTCTGCGCCATCGACTTTTCTTCATCTCCCCGAGACTTGCGGCTGCCAAGGCTTGTTGGCTCCGATCGAGTTGCCGACACCGCAGTCAGCTGCAGACGTCGAGGGACACACCGAATCCAGCTCCTGGTCGTCGTCGACGCCTCCTGGACCACGTGGCTGAAGAGTCAAGGCACCTGCAACCGACCTGAAGCGACCGACGACGGTGGGCATCCATCTTCCTTGCCCCGGGTCACTGCCAAGTGACTTTGAACACTGTCCCCTCTGCGTTCAGGTCATCCTTCTTCAGAATCCAGGCTTGGATTCCACCGGACACTTCTTCAGCTCCCGCAAGCAGCAAGTCTTCTTTGTTCGCCATTGAAAACGACGCCGCGACCCGACACCAAAGGACACCTGTGCACCCGGCTTCCCTGGGTGAGGTAACTCCAGCACTACGGTGCTCCTGTGGGTGTGGGCCCTAGAACTACTTACCCTGTAAGTGACTTGCTTGTAGGTTCTATAGAAGTATCCTAAAACTCTTTATTTCCAACCGCGACTTGCCCCATTGAAGTTAACGGCGATTCGCGCCTGTGTATCCACACTGCACGCGTCCCCCGTGGGTCCTTTACTTACCTGCCTTGGGTGGTTTCGTGAGGCCCCAGCACTTCTGAAGGCCCTAGGCCTTGTCTCCTTGCAAGTCGTTGTTTCTAAGTCTCTTACTTAGTATATGGTCTGGTACGCCCCTAGGGCCCCAGCCATATTTTGTGCTTAACTTATTGTGAAACGTTGATTTGTGCATATGTTTGTCTTCTAATCTCATAAAGAGATTAGTAGAGAGTTATTTAGAAATAAATACATATATATTTGATATATATACCTGTGTGGTGTCTTTTCATTTGGTGATTCAAGAGATTATATGGTAAAACAAGCTGCTTTACATTCCTCCGAGACTTAGCCTGAAGGCTGCTCTCCACAGCTACCACTAGGATAGCTTTCTTTAAAAGGTTGTCTTAAACCTATCTACCATAAGAGTCGATTTGCCCTGGTGCAAGGTGTCCACTTTAATTAGTGAACAGCATATACCAGGCCAACTTCTCACACCGTAGCAAAGAAAAGAAAAGTCGTGCAGAAACAGACCATCTCCTGATGGGTTGTGGTCTGCATTCGGCTATACACTGACCAAGAAGCAACCCCTTGAGGGCTTGCATACTCATTTCACCAGAGCCAAGGCTGTGACCACTGTGTTAGCTCGCAGAGTCCCCTTCCTGGACATCTGTCAAGCTGCTACAAGAGCATCTCTGCACGCGTTTACCAAACACTGCTGTCTCGACAGTCAGGTGCGTCGCGATGGGCACTTTGCCCATTCAGTCCTCCAGGACTTCTTGGTCTAATATGTTCGCAGGCCCTCCTCCAGGGAGAAATTGCTTGGATATCTATTCTAAGGTAAGAAATCTGCAGCTAGAAATCTGTATCAGATGAACACAGTACTTACCTTCAGTAACGCCTTATCTGGTAGAGACTCTATCTAGCCTCAGATTCCTTACCAACCCTCCCATGCTCCCCACTTCTGCGAACAGTTTCTTCCATCTAGAAGTTCCCTGTAGGTCCTTAGTGTCTGCAATCAGCTTTCTAACATGGCTCCATGCCTCTGGCACAGATATGTCATGAAAAGAAACTGATGTCACAGTGCTGGGGTGGCACCTATTTAAGCACCATGAACATCACATCCAGGAGCCGCTGGCGCAGAGCCAATCAATGCCACCTACTGGCGTGCAGAGGTCCAGTCTGACACCTGGGGAATATTCTAAGGTGAGGAATGTGCGTTTAGATCGAGTATGTTAGGTATTGCAGGAATCACGCGACTATTCAGGCTGTGTAAACGGATTTATTGCCACTTGAGGCTATAATACACAAAAAAGAAAAATGTCCCGATTCTTCTTGGGGAATTATTCTTCTCCTTGAGACACCGGTTTTCTCCACCAAATGTCCGTCGATCCAGTCAGGAGGGGGAGACACAAGAAAACAAAAGAAACAAGGGTCAGCGCTATGCGCCAAGGCTCATGTGTGGGAGAAGGAGTGGGGGAGATATTACACCCGTTTTCCATATTCGGAAGGGTGCATAGGAGTAAGAGACCGCCACCGTAAAGCCAGAGAAACACACAAGCCGTCCGCTCTAGTGAGCTCACGAGGGGCTTCCTTCTCGGTACTCTGGGGCGTTACTCCCACCCGCCTCCCACTCCCCAGGAATCGTGCACGCACCTGTGCGAGCCACGCTCCTCTGGGAACGCAGCTGGGCGAGTCGCGGGGTCGTTGGCCTCCTGGCACTCCTTCACGGGGGTCACAGCTGGAATCCTGTTTCGGCGGGTCGTCTTCGCTCTTCGTCACTCCTCGGGGTTGCCGCACAGTGGGTCTCGCATCCGGCTCAGCGGATCCTCTCTCCCAGTTCAACGCGCCCTCGTCCTCCCGTACGAACCGCTCTTCCTCTTCCGGCGTGGCGAGATCCCTCCTCAAAGGGGCGTGGCTTGAAAGTTCCTCGGCCTCCGGACTTCCCGAGTTAAAGGGCCCATAACACATAGTTTCAGGATCATCTTGGGTGTAATTTACATCATGTAGAGAATCCGGGGGCTGGAAAGGAAACAAAGGTGTGGGCCAGTGAGGCAGAGTCTCTTCCTCCTCTTTAGTTCCAGGGTCTATGGGAGTCGGAGCCTGACAGAGTCTCCATCAGCTAAGGCGTTATTGAAGGTAAGTAACTTGTTCTTCTTGTAGGCACCTCCTGCAGTTATTAGCAGTGCCTTGACTGTGACAGCACAAAAGTGATGCACTCCTAGTAGTGCCTTGAATCGTTCTGTAGCTCCCAAGAAGTAGCTCCAAAGCAGCAGTGCATCTCTGTATCTGGTGACTTCTTACTCATTCATTAGTACACTAATAAATATGTAGATAATAAAGGTTGATTTTACTCTGGCTACAGTCTCATGCTCAACAAAGATTAATGTGTACAGGATAAAATGTACATTTTTGGCATAGGATCAGACATTGCCTTCTTGATCTCCAAATAAATGTAGTGTTAAGAAATCAAATTAACAACATTGATTATCAGTCCACAAAAGAAAACTGGAGAAATGGTGTTCTAACAGGGCACTGGTTTTGTTTTTCCAACATCACCCTGCTCAATCAATGAACAGCTCAGAGGCTTGATTCGACAGCCGCCTTTTGGACTCTGAAACCCACAAAGCGAATGTTGTAAAGTGGTGAAAATTAAAACATGTTCTGCATCATGTTACATGACCCATAGTGCTACAATAATATTTTGAAAATTTCTGTGTGGGTTCTAAGGTAATGACTGCTCAGTGATTCCTCCATTGAAAACATAGGACAGAAGCTAGACTCATTCCTAACTGCTTGACCGTCCGTCAGTGTTTTTATCTTTTGCTCCTCTCATAGCATTTTAAGGTAATCATAAATTGTCAGATAGATCTTGAACTTGCCTCCATATAAGAGACACATAAGCATCAAAAGTACCACTTTATCATGATCACATCCATGGCTGTTCCTAAAAGAAAGTGGGTTGCAGTTGTCTAGAGCCTCCAACAAGCTCTGTCCAGATTGTTGTGCATCCCTTCCTGTTTTGCTACTGTATATCTTTAGGACCTGCCTAAGAGAATCGTGCATAGAACCACAAGTGACAGCTTCAGTTAGAGCAACAACTGTCGAGAGGAGGAGATGGGTAGATAGAGCCTGCTAGGGTTCCACTGCCAGATCATGGTTGTATGTCAGTCACTACATCACAGTTTATTTCATCGGGAGTTGCCACTACATTGGGAGTGCCATTGCTTTGCAACTTCAAAGGTAGACTGGTCTTTATATATTTGTGTGCGCGTGCGCGTGTGCGCGGTGCGTGCGTATGCGTGTGCGTGTGCGTGCGTGCGCGTGCGTGCGCATGCGTGTGCGTGCGTGCGTGCGTGCGTGTGTGTGTGCGCGTGTGTGTGTGTGTGTGTGTGTGTGTGTGTGTGTTATTCTATACCAGGATCCCAAAGAACGACCGCGGTGGGCCAAACAAGGGCACAGACTCCAGTTGAAGATGCTTGCCAACAATAATAATATCTGGTGTGAGAGGCCAGGTATACATGGCCATAAGGGATTTCTCTATGTGGTAATAGAATGGGCGCATGTTTTAATTAAGATGAGAATTATTGTCCCCATCTAAATATATCATAAGCATTGATAGGCAACAAAAATGCAATTCAGGTTGTTTATTTAGATTAAATGCTTTGTGATTTATAATAATATATGTATTTAGTGTGAGAAGTTGGCCTGGTATATGCTGTCCACTAATTATAGTGGGCACCTTGCACCAGTCCAAACAACCCCTTATTGGAGATAGGTTAAAGACAACCTTATTGAAAGCTATCCTAGTGGTAGCTATGGAGAGCAGCCTTCAGGCTAAGTCTTGAAGGAATGTAAAGCAGCTTGTTTTACCAGTCTATAATCTCTTGAGTGATCAAATGAAAGAGCACCACACCAGGTATATATTCAAAATATATGTATTTATTGCTAAACACACCCCTCTAGTCTCTTTATGAGGCTAGAGTTCGAAGTACATAAGTTATAAGTTATTAATTCACAGTAATAGCACAAATACACGTTTGGGCCCTAGGGGCGTACCAAACCATATACCAATAAAGTGGTATGCGAACCACGACTGAACTAGACACTAGGCCTAGAGCCTCTAGAAGTGCTTGGACCACAAGGAACCACCCAAGGTAGTGACACAGGGGACCCACGGGAGACGCGTGCAGTGTAAATACACAACCGCAATACGCCGTTAACTTCTATGGAGAAAGTCGGGATCGGGAAAATAGAGGAAAGGGACACTTAAAAGAGGACTAGGACAAAACCCTTTGAGATCTAGGACTTTGAAGAGTCTCTACCCACGGGAGCACCGGAGTACTCGTGTTACCTCACCCAGGGAAGCCGGGTGCATAGGTGCCTTTCGGGGTCGGGTTTCGTCGTCGTTTCGAATGGCGATCTGCTGCAAAGTGCTGCTGGCGGCCAAGAGAAAAGTGTCCGGGTGGATCCAAGAGTGGATCGGAGTTCTGAAGAACCTGAAAGCAGAGGGGACAGAGTCTGGGTCACTAGCCAGTGACCAGGAAGGCGATGGACAGATGCCCACCGATGTCGAGTGCTTCAGGTGCGTTGACGGTCGTCTTGACTCTTCAGCCACGAGGTCCAGGAGGCGTTGTCGGCGACCAGGAGCAGGATTCGGGCTGGTACACGATGTCTGTCGAGTGCTGAGGTGTCGGCGACCGGATTGGACCCAACAAGCCTTGGCAACGGCAAGTCTCGGTGAAGATGTAGATCGTCGATGGTGCAGACCAGCAAGGTCTGTGGAACTCACCCAGCGAGGGTAAGTGAGGGCAGGCCTGGAGCAACCAGGATGCCAAGTAAGAAAAGGATTGGCCTTCGTTAAGGGCTACTAGCCAACGGGCTAGCGACCGCGAAGGAGCCTCGTGACGCCGCACGTGGAGCTGGCTTACAGGACACTCGTGGAGTGGGGGCCAGTGATCTTCGGTGCAGGTGGTGCTGGAGGCTAGGGCTACTCGGAGCCCAAAGCACGACTTCTTGGGAGACCCAGAAGATGATGCACTTGCAAATGTGCTCGGTGTCCAGGGGTCACGGTCTCAAGTCACCCACGATAGCCACAGGCCTCAGCTTTGCTGGGGACTCAGGGTAGCCTCGGGGAAGTCTGAGAATCCACCTCTGGTGATGCGATGACTTCGGCGTCCGACGGGAGCTTCAGAAATGCGAACCGGACAGATGCTTCTTTGGTGCCTGCGAAGCAGGGGAGTCACTCCTTGACCCCAAGGGAGATTCTTCAGTCCTCTAATCTTGTCGTAGAGCGTCGAAGGTCCAGGATTCAGTTTCAGAGTTTCGTCCAGGTATAATCTAAAGTCCTAAGGACTGGGTTCCTACCTTTATTCTAAAAATAGGGGTTGGACTACTCTGTGGCCCCACCTATGGGTGGGTCAGGGCAGAGGGGTGGCTACACCCCTTTCCCTTTGTCCAGTTCGCGCCAAAGCAGGGACTGCAAGCCCCTGATCCGGTTTGAACTGGGGTATGCACAGGGACACCAAATGTGCCCCCAGTGCAGGACTTCAAAGCACCCGAAAGTGCTCCCGCCCAGCCCCAATACACATTATCCTGTCTGGGGAGGTGGTCACACCTCCCTGGGACAGGAAACCTATTGTCCAGGCCTCCCCTGCCGGAGTTTCGTCCAGCAGCAGGAGGCCAGACTCGTGTCTGTGGCAGCAGCATCCATTTTGTGATGCCAGGGCTCTGGAAAGAAGTTACCGGACTCGTCAGAGTTAACATGTCTTTCCCTCTAGAAGGGTGGAATGCTACCTCCGCCGCCAGGATTGGCGGGGGGGTAGTATTCCAAGATGTTTGACACCAAACACGACATGTTTAGGTGCAGCCATTCCAAAGTTAGCATTTTACCGCGAGGATATAATGCGCTTAAGAGTATATGGTCAGGCTGCACTACAAACAGCATCAGAGATGGTCTCCGAACGCTGCAGAGGGGCCCTGCTCATGCAGGGGCACCCTCTCACATAGGAACCATGCACTCTGCCTTTAGGATTGATAAGGCCTGCCTTAGGAGTGACTTATAGGTTTATATGTGTGTATGTATTTCGTGATATAGGTAACCTATATCACAGTAAGGGGTGCATGCACCACCCTACCCAGGCTGCAGTAGCAGACCTGTGGTGTCAGTTTGGATGGCCTTCCAGGGGTGGCATAATACATGCTGCAGCCCCTGGCAGGCCTCTGAGGTACCTATGCCCTTGGTACATAGTATACCATATACTAGGGACTTATAAGGGCACTCCAGATCCCAATCAGTGATGTGCCTAAGGCACATGGAAACCATTTTAGAGAGGAAGCAGCTAGGCTGGGGTTCTGATTAGCAGGGCCCCAGCCAGACTAATGTCGAAAAACAGTGAAGCATCAGCAAAAAGTGGGGGTACCCATGTGAAGCAGATCCTACTCTCCTACACAACCCCCCAAACGTAGGGACATTAAACTAACCTTGCCCAGTTAAGTCTTCATGTTCTAAGTGGAAATACCTAGAGAGTCCATCTGCATTCGCATGGTTACTCCCAGGCCTATGTTCCACTGTAAAGTCCATCCCCTGTAGGGAAATGGACCACCTAAGCAGTTTGGGGTTTTCACCCTTCATTTGTTTTAGCCATAAGAGGGGCTTATGGTCTGTCTGAACCAGGAAGTGTGTACCAAACAAGTATGGCCTCAACTTCTTCAGAGCCCAGACCACAGCAAAGGCCTCCTCTCTATGGCTGACCAACGTTTCTCTCTAGGGGTCAGCCTTCTGCTAATAAAAGCTACTGGCTGATCCTGACCTTCTTCATTCAATTGGGACAGTACAGCCCCTACCCCCAATTCAGATGCATCAGTTTGAACAATGAACTTCTTGGAGTAATCAGGACTCTGCAGAATTGGAGCAGTGCACATGGCCTGCTTGAGGTCATCAAATGCCTTTTGACAGCTAACTGTCCACTGAACCTTTTTGGGCATTTTCTTAGAAGTTAAGTCATTCAAGGGTGTCACTATTGATCCATACCCCTTGACAAATCTCCTATAGTACCCAGTCAGGCCTAAGAAGGCTCTCACCTGAGTCTGGGTAGTGGGAGCAGTCCAGTCCATGATGGTCTGGATCTTGCTCTGCAAAGGTTGAACCTGGCCTCCACCCACAAGGTGGCCCAGGTACACAACCTGACTCTGCCCTATCTGGCACTTAGTGGCCTTGATAGTCAGGCCTGCCTTTTGCAGGGCCTGTAAAACATTCCTGAGGTGGACCAGGTGATCCTCCCAGGTGGAGCTAAAGACAGCAATATCATCTAGATAAGCTGCACTATAGGCTTCCAGTCCTGTGAGAACTGTATTCACCAACCTCTGGAAAGTGGCAGGTGCATTCTTCAGACCAAAGGGCATTACCACAAATTGATAATGTCCACTAGGGGTTGAGAATGCTGTTTTGGGCTTTGCAGTATCAGCTAGTCTGATCTGCCAGTAGCCAGCTGTTAGGTCAAATGTGCTGAGATATTTGGCAGAGGCCAAAGTATCTATGAGCTCATCTGCCCTGGGTATTGGATGGGCATCAGTCCTAGTGACTGCATTGAGACCCCTGTAGTCTACACAGAACCTCATCTCTCTCTTTCCACCACTGGTGTGAGGTTTCGGTACAAGGACTACTGGACTCGCCCAAGGGCTATCTGAGGGTTCAATAGCTCCCAATTCCAACATTTTCTGGACTTCAGTCCTGATACAGTCCCTGACATGGTTAGGTTGCCTATAAATCTTGTTTTTAATAGGCAGACTGTCCCCAGTGTCTACTTCATGAGTGCACCAGGTGGTCTGACTGGGTGTCAGTGAAAACATATGTCTAAACTGATTGAGGACTTGCCTGCTATCAGTTTGTTGCTGGGTAGTGAGGCTGCCTGCCAAGGCTACACCATCAACTGACCCATCGTCAGGGTTCTGTGAGAGCAGGTCAGGGAGTGGGTCACTCTCTTCCTCCTGCCCTTCATCAGTAGCCATGAGCAAGCCCATGTCTGCCCTGTCCACATATGGTTTTAACCTGTTGACATGGAGAACCCTGTGGGGACTCCTGGGTGTTCCTAGGTCCACTAAGTAAGTGACCTCACCCTTCTGCTCAACAATAGTGTGGGGTCCACTCCATTTATCTTGGAGAGCTGCTGGGGCCACTGGCTCCAACACCCACACCTTCTGTCCTGGCTGGTAAACAGTCAGAACAGCTCTTTGGTCATGCCAGGCCTTCTGAAGTTCCTGGCTAGCCTCAAGGTTTTTGGTTGCCTTTTCATGTACTCAGCCATCCTGGAGCGGAGACCAAGTACATAGTCCACTATATCTTGCTTTGGGGGCTTGAGAGGTAACTCCCATCCTTCCTTCACCAAGCACAGTGGACCCCTCACAGGGTGGCCAAACAGAAGTTCAAAAGGGCTGTAACCAACCCCTTCTGAGGCACCTCCCTATATGCGAATAAAAGGCAGGGCAAGAGTATGTCCCATCTACGCCTAAGCTTTTCTGGGAGCCCTTTAATCATGCCCTTCAAGGTGTTGTTGAATCTCTCAACTAAACCATTGCATTGTGGGTGATAGGGTGTGGTGAACTTATAAGTCACTCCACACTCTTTCCACATTGCTTTTAAGTACCCAGACATGAAGTTAGCACCCCTGTCTGATACTACCTCCTTAGGAAAGCCCACTCTTGAGAAGATTCCCAGGAGGGCCCTTGCCACCACAGGTGCTGCAGTGGTCCTGAGGGGAATAGCTTCTGGGTACCTGGTGGCATGATCCACTACCACCAGGATAAACCTGTGCCCAGAGGCTGTTTGGGGATCCATGGGACCAACAATGTCAATCCCTACCCTTTCAAAGGGCACCCCCACCACAGGTAGTGGTATCAGGGGGCCTTTGTAGTGCCACCTCTTTGCCACTGGCTTGGCAGGTTACACAGGAGCGACAAAACTCCTTACTGTCTTCAGACATGTGGGGCCAGTGAAAGTGAGGGACAATTCTGTCCCAAGTCTTGTTCTGGCCCAGGTGACCTGCTAGGGGAATATCATGGGCTAGGGTCAATAGGAAGCCCCTGAACTTCAAAGGTATTACCAACCTCCTGGTAGCACCAGGCTTGGGGTCTCTACTCTCTGAGTACAGGAGTCCATCATCCCAATACACTGTATGGGGACCACTAGCTTTCCCAGCAGCCTCAGCAGCAGCTTGCTGTCTGAGGGGTTCAAGGGAGGGGCAGCTCTGCTGCTCCTGGCTCAGATCTGCCCTAGAAGGTCCCCCTGTCCCGAAGAACTCAACCTGGTCAGGTTCAAGTTCCTCTGGGACAGTTCCTTCTTCAGGGCTGAGATCATCCCCTCAAGGGACTGATCTTCCTCCTGAGCCAAGGGGGAAGGCACTGCCTTAACCCTACTACTCCTCCTCTTGGAAGGCACTTGGTCCATTCTTCCAGAATCCAAGGCCTGTTCAGTGCTAGACATTTTGGCTTGTGACCTGGTCACAGCAAACACATCTGCAGGGATCCCCAGCATTTCTGCATGGGTCCTGAGCTCCACTTCTGCCCAAGCAGAAGTCTCTAAGTCATTGCCAAGCAAGCATTCGACTGGTAGGTTTGCACTTACCACAACCTTCTTAAGGCCAGTTACCCCTCCCCAGGAGAAGTTAACAACTGCCAGAGTATGGTCTGTTCTGACATTGCTAGCATTGGTCACTTGGTACATCTCACCAAGCATAACTTGCCCAGGTAGCACAAGGTCTTGTGTCACCATTGTGACACTTGCCCCTGTGTCCCTAAATGCCAAAGCCTCACGTCCATTGATTAAAGGCTGTTGTCTGTACTTGCCCAGATTACTGGGACTCACAGTGGAGGTCACATCCATGCCTCCATCACAGACTAACACAGCCTGAGTCAGTTCTCTGACTAAGTCAGAGCCCAACTCAGTTCCCAGGGTGAACCCTACTAAACCCTTTGCTGGAGCACTTCCACCAACTGTACTAGGGGGAACAGGTGCCTTAGGGGCATTGGTGGGTGCTGGACTGGAGTCTTTGGACTTGGTGCAATCACTGGTCCAGTGGGTCTTTTGCTTACAGACCTTGCACCATGGTTTTCTTTGGCCTTTCCCTTTGGTAGACTGTGAATCCCCACCAGAAGAAGATTTTTGGGGGCCTGATGAAGACTTTTGATCTTTACCCTTCTCCCCACCCTTGTCAGAGTTCTTAGCATCTTGCTTCTTGGTTTCCCCACCTTGGTTCTGTACCTTCTGCTTCACCCTGGTTCTGACCCATTTGTCTGCCTTCTTTCCCAATTCTTGGGGAGAGGTCAGATCAGAGTCTACCAGGTATTGATGCAACAGCTGATTTTGACAGTTATTAAGAATTTGCTCCCTCATTATCAGATTGTACAATCCTGAGAAGTCACACACCTTACTGCCCATCAACCAGCCTTCCAGAGCCTTGGCAGAACAATCCACATAGTCTACCCAGTCTTGAGTCTGTGCGTTTTGGGTGTCTCTGAACTTCAACCTGTACTGTTCAGTGGTTAGGCCAAACCCATCAATAAGAGCACTCTTCAAGACCTTGTAATTATCAGCATCCTCCTCTCTAACAGTGAGGAGCTTATCTCTACCTTTGTCAGCAAAGGAGAGCCACAAGATTGCTGCCCACTGCTCCTGAGGGACCTTCTGTACTTTACAGGACCTCTCTAAAGCAGTTATCCATTTGTGGATATCATCCCCACTCTGGTAGGGAGGGACAATCTTGCTCAGGTTCCTATGGTCATAGGACCTTTCCCTGTCTCTAGGGACATGGCTGCCACCATGGGACTCTTGTCCCAACTTTCTTCTCTCTCTAAGGAGATCTAGGGATTCCCTATCTAAAGCCAATTGCTTTTTTCTGATCTCCAGCTGAGTTTCCTCATACTGGACCAGTCTGGTTCTCCTCTCATTAGAGGATTCCCTCCTGTGAGATGAGACAGAGCTCCCTATAGAGGTGCCAGAGTGGTTAGACTCCTGAGAAGGAGATCTAGACTTCCTGGGCACACTCTTAATCCTTCCTGGGGGGACAAAGAGGGCATCATCCTGATCATCCTCATCTTCATCCACAGGAGGGATTGGGTTTTCCAGGTCAGGGTCATTGTCACCCTCCTGGCCAGTTTCAGAGGGGGGGCTGGGGGTATTGGTACCCCTGGCCTCGTCCTCTTTGTCTGCCCCACCCTCAGCTCCTACCCCTTCAGTCCCTACAGGCTTACTAAGGTCATAAGCCACCAACAACTCCTTGAGGTGTTGGGTGGTGGGGCTTTGGCCTGTCCTTATTTTTCTCAAGTTACATAAAGCTCTCAATTCCAAGAATGGGAGTGTATCATACTTGGAGGGTGGAAGCTCAATGGCTTCCTGCAAAGTTCTTTGAATCCTCCTTAAAGACATTACTAGTGTGGTGTGGTGTATGCACTACCTACTCTAGTGTGGCCTACTAAACTCTCTTGAGTTGTAGAAAGGGTTGTGTGTGTTGAAAGCCCTTTCTACAACTCAAGAGAGTTTAGTAGGCCACACCCAAATAGGTAGTGCATACACCACGCCACACTAGTTTTAAGGGAGGATCCAAAGTCCTTGCAGGAAAGCCATTGAGGCTTCACCCTCCAAGAAGTGATGCACTCCCATTCTTGGAATTAGTATGCAACTTGAAAAAATAAGGACAGGCCAAAGCCTGCCCAACACCTCAAGGAGTTGTTGAGTGGCTATGACCTTAATCCCAGCCCTTGGGGTGGGAGGGTGGAAGCTGAGAATGGGCAGGAGGAGGAGGCCAGGGGTACCAATACCCCCAGCCCCCTCTGAAACTGGCCAGGAGGGTGACAATGACCCTGACCTGGAAAACCCAATCCCTCCTGTGGATGAAGATGAGGATGATCAGGATGATGCCCTCTTTGTCCCCCAGGAAGGATTAAGAGTGTGCCCAGGAAGTCTAGATCTCCTTCTCAGGAGTCTAACCACTCTGGCACCTCTATAGGGAGCTCTGTCTCATCTCACAGGAGGGAATCCTCTAATGAGAGGAGAACCAGACTGGTCCAGTATGAGGAAACTCAGCTGGAGATCAGAAAAAAGCAATTGGCTTTAGATAGGGAATCCCTAGATCTCCTTAGAGAGAGAAGAAAGTTGGGACAAGAGTCCCATGGTGGCAACCATGTCCCTAGAGACAGGGAAAGGTCCTATGACCATAGGAACCTGAGCAAGATTGTCCCTCCCTACCAGAGTGGGGATGATATCCACAAATGGATAACTGCTTTAGAGAGGGCCTGTAAAGTACAGAAGGTCCCTCAGGAGCAGTGGGCAGCAATCTTGTGGCTCTCCTTTGCTGACAAAGGTAGAGATAAGCTCCTCACTGTTAGAGAGGAGGATGCTGATAATTACAAGGTCTTGAAGAGTGCTCTTATTGATGGGTTTGGCCTAACCACTGAACAGTACAGGTTGAAGTTCAGAGACACCCAAAACGCACAGACTCAAGACTGGGTAGACTATGTGGATTGTTCTGCCAAGGCTCTGGAAGGCTGGTTGATGGGCAGTAAGGTGTGTGACTTCTCAGGATTGTACAATCTGATAATGAGGGAGCAAATTCTTAATAACTGTCAAAATCAGCTGTTGCATCAATACCTGGTAGACTCTGATCTGACCTCTCCCCAAGAATTGGGAAAGAAGGCAGACAAATGGGTCAGAACCAGGGTGAAGCAGAAGGTACAGAACCAAGGTGGGGAAACCAAGAAGCAAGATGCTAAGAACTCTGACAAGGGTGGGGAGAAGGGTAAAGATCAAAAGTCTTCATCAGGCCCCCAAAAATCTTCTTCTGGTGGGGATTCACAGTCTACCAAAGGGAAAGGCCAAAGAAAACCATGGTGCAAGGTCTGTAAGCAAAAGACCCACTGGACCAGTGATTGCACCAAGTCCAAAGACTCCAGTCCAGCACCCACCAATGCCCCTAAGGCACCTGTTCCCCCTAGTACAGTTGGTGGAAGTGCTCCAGCAAAGGGTTTAGTAGGGTTCACCCTGGGAACTGAGTTGGGCTCTGACTTAGTCAGAGAACTGACTCAGGCTGTGTTAGTCTGTGATGGAGGCATGGATGTGACCTCCACTGTGAGTCCCAGTAATCTGGGCAAGTACAGACAACAGCCTTTAATCAATGGACGTGAGGCTTTGGCATTTAGGGACACAGGGGCAAGTGTCACAATGGTGACACAAGACCTTGTGCTACCTGGGCAAGTTATGCTTGGTGAGATGTACCAAGTGACCAATGCTAGCAATGTCAGAACAGACCATACTCTGGCAGTTGTTAACTTCTCCTGGGGAGGGGTAACTGGCCTTAAGAAGGTTGTGGTAAGTGCAAACCTACCAGTCGAATGCTTGCTTGGCAATGACTTAGAGACTTCTGCTTGGGCAGAAGTGGAGCTCAGGACCCATGCAGAAATGCTGGGGATCCCTGCAGATGTGTTTGCTGTGACCAGGTCACAAGCCAAAATGTCTAGCACTGAACAGGCCTTGGATTCTGGAAGAATGGACCAAGTGCCTTCCAAGAGGAGGAGTAGTAGGGTTAAGGCAGTGCCTTCCCCCTTGGCTCAGGAGGAAGATCAGTCCCTTGAGGGGATGATCTCAGCCCTGAAGAAGGAACTGTCCCAGAGGAACTTGAACCTGACCAGGTTGAGTTCTTCGGGACAGGGGGACCTTCTAGGGCAGATCTGAGCCAGGAGCAGCAGAGCTGCCCCTCCCTTGAACCCCTCAGACAGCAAGCTGCTGCTGAGGCTGCTGGAAAGCTAGTGGTCCCCATACAGTGTATTGGGATGATGGACTCCTGTACTCAGAGAGTAGAGACCCCAAGCCTGGTGCTACCAGGAGGTTGGTAATACCTTTGAAGTTCAGGGGCTTCCTATTGACCCTAGCCCATGATATTCCCCTAGCAGGTCACCTGGGCCAGAACAAGACTTGGGACAGAATTGTCCCTCACTTTCACTGGCCCCACATGTCTGAAGACAGTAAGGAGTTTTGTCGCTCCTGTGTAACCTGCCAAGCCAGTGGCAAAGAGGTGGCACTACAAAGGCCCCCTGATACCACTACCTGTGGTGGGGGTGCCCTTTGAAAGGGTAGGGATTGACATTGTTGGTCCCATGGATCCCCAAACAGCCTCTGGGCACAGGTTTATCCTGGTGGTAGTGGATCATGCCACCAGGTACCCAGAAGCTATTCCCTCAGGACCACTGCAGCACCTGTGGTGGCAAGGGCCCTCCTGGGAATCTTCTCAAGAGTGGGCTTTCCTAAGGAGGTAGTATCAGACAGGGTGCTAACTTCATGTCTGGGTACTTAAAAGCAATGTGGAAAGAGTGTGGAGTGACTTATAAGTTCACCACACCCTATCACCCACAATGCAATGGTTTAGTTGAGAGATTCAACAACACCTTGAAGGGCATGATTAAAGGGCTCCCAGAAAAGCTTAGGCGTAGATGGGACATACTCTTGCCCTGCCTTTTATTCGCATATAGGGAGGTGCCTCAGAAGGGGTTGGTTACAGCCCTTTTGAACTTCTGTTTGGCCACCCTGTGAGGGGTCCACTGTGCTTGGTGAAGGAAGGATGGGAGTTACCTCTCAAGCCCCCAAAGCAAGATATAGTGGACTATGTACTTGGTCTCCGCTCCAGGATGGCTGAGTACATGAAAAGGCAACCAAAAACCTTGAGGCTAGCCAGGAACTTCAGAAGGCCTGGCATGACCAAAGAGCTGTTCTGACTGTTTACCAGCCAGGACAGAAGGTGTGGGTGTTGGAGCCAGTGGCCCCAGCAGCTCTCCAAGATAAATGGAGTGGACCCCACACTATTGTTGAGCAGAAGGGTGAGGTCACTTACTTAGTGGACCTAGGAACACCCAGGAGTCCCCACAGGGTTCTCCATGTCAACAGGTTAAAACCATATGTGGACAGGGCAGACATGGGCTTGCTCATGGCTACTGATGAAGGGCAGGAGGAAGAGAGTGACCCACTCCCTGACCTGCTCTCACAGAACCCTGACGATGGGTCAGTTGATGGTGTAGCCTTGGCAGGCAGCCTCACTACCCAGCAACAAACTGATAGCAGGCAAGTCCTCAATCAGTTTAGACATATGTTTTCACTGACACCCAGTCAGACCACCTGGTGCACTCATGAAGTAGACACTGGGGACAGTCTGCCTATTAAAAACAAGATTTATAGGCAACCTAACCATGTCAGGGACTGTATCAGGACTGAAGTCCAGAAAATGTTGGAATTGGGAGCTATTGAACCCTCAGATAGCCCTTGGGCGAGTCCAGTAGTCCTTGTACCGAAACCTCACACCAGTGGTGGAAAGAGAGAGATGAGGTTCTGTGTAGACTACAGGGGTCTCAATGCAGTCACTAGGACTGATGCCCATCCAATACCCAGGGCAGATGAGCTCATAGATACTTTGGCCTCTGCCAAATATCTCAGCACATTTGACCTAACAGCTGGCTACTGGCAGATCAGACTAGCTGATACTGCAAAGCCCAAAACAGCATTCTCAACCCCTAGTGGACATTATCAATTTGTGGTAATGCCCTTTGGTCTGAAGAATGCACCTGCCACTTTCCAGAGGTTGGTGAATACAGTTCTCACAGGACTGGAAGCCTATAGTGCAGCTTATCTAGATGATATTGCTGTCTTTAGCTCCACCTGGGAGGATCACCTGGTCCACCTCAGGAATGTTTTACAGGCCCTGCAAAAGGCAGGCCTGACTATCAAGGCCACTAAGTGCCAGATAGGGCAGAGTCAGGTTGTGTACCTGGGCCACCTTGTGGGTGGAGGCCAGGTTCAACCTTTGCAGAGCAAGATCCAGACCATCATGGACTGGACTGCTCCCACTACCCAGACTCAGGTGAGAGCCTTCTTAGGCCTGACTGGGTACTATAGGAGATTTGTCAAGGGGTATGGATCAATAGTGACACCCTTGAATGACTTAACTTCTAAGAAAATGCCCAAAAAGGTTCAGTGGACAGTTAGCTGTCAAAAGGCATTTGATGACCTCAAGCAGGCCATGTGCACTGCTCCAATTCTGCAGAGTCCTGATTACTCCAAGAAGTTCATTGTTCAAACTGATGCATCTGAATTGGGGGTAGGGGCTGTACTGTCCCAATTGAATGAAGAAGGTCAGGATCAGCCAGTAGCTTTTATTAGCAGAAGGCTGACCCCTAGAGAGAAACGTTGGTCAGCCATAGAGAGGAGGCCTTTGCTGTGGTCTGGGCTCTGAAGAAGTTGAGGCCATACTTGTTTGGTACACACTTCCTGGTTCAGACAGACCATAAGCCCCTCTTATGGCTAAAACAAATGAAGGGTGAAAACCCCAAACTGCTTAGGTGGTCCATTTCCCTACAGGGGATGGACTTTACAGTGGAACATAGGCCTGGGAGTAACCATGCGAATGCAGATGGACTCTCTAGGTATTTCCACTTAGAACATGAAGACTTAACTGGGCAAGGTTAGTTTAATGTCCCTACGTTTGGGGGGTTGTGTAGGAGAGTAGGATCTGCTTCACATGGGTACCCCCACTTTTGCTGATGCTTCACTGTTTTTCGACATTAGTCTGGCTGGGGCCCTGCTAATCAGAACCCCAGCCTAGCTGCTTCCTCTCTAAAATGGTTTCCATGTGCCTTAGGCACATCACTGATTGGGATCTGGAGTGCCCTTATAAGTCCCTAGTATATGGTATACTATGTACCAAGGGCATAGGTACCTCAGAGGCCTGCCAGGGGCTGCAGCATGTATTATGCCACCCCTGGAAGGCCATCCAAACTGACACCACAGGTCTGCTACTGCAGCCTGGGTAGGGTGGTGCATGCACCCCTTACTGTGATATAGGTTACCTATATCACGAAATACATACACACATATAAACCTATAAGTCACTCCTAAGGCAGGCCTTATCAATCCTAAAGGCAGAGTGCATGGTTCCTATGTGAGAGGGTGCCCCTGCATGAGCAGGGCCCCTCTGCAGCGTTCGGAGACCATCTCTGATGCCGTTTGTAGTGCAGCCTGACCATATACTCTTAAGCGCATTATATCCTCGCGGTAAAATGCTAACTTTGGAATGGCTGCACCTAAACATGTCGTGTTTGGTGTCAAACATCTTGGAATACTACCCCCCCGCCAATCCTGGCGGCGGAGGTAGCATTCCACCCTTCTAGAGGGAAAGACATGTTAACTCTGACGAGTCCGGTAACTTCTTTCCAGAGCCCTGGCATCACAAAATGGATGCTGCTGCCACAGACACGAGTCTGGCCTCCTGCTGCTGGACGAAACTCCGGCAGGGGAGGCCTGGACAATAGGTTTCCTGTCCCAGGGAGGTGTGACCACCTCCCCAGACAGGATAATGTGTATTGGGGCTGGGCGGGAGCACTTTCGGGTGCTTTGAAGTCCTGCACTGGGGGCACATTTGGTGTCCCTGTGCATACCCCAGTTCAAACCGGATCAGGGGCTTGCAGTCCCTGCTTTGGCGCGAACTGGACAAAGGGAAAGGGGTGTAGCCACCCCTCTGCCCTGACCCACCCATAGGTGGGGCCACAGAGTAGTCCAACCCCTATTTTTAGAATAAAGGTAGGAACCCAGTCCTTAGGACTTTAGATTATACCTGGACGAAACTCTGAAACTGAATCCTGGACCTTCGACGCTCTACGACAAGATTAGAGGACTGAAGAATCTCCCTTGGGGTCAAGGAGTGACTCCCCTGCTTCGCAGGCACCAAAGAAGCATCTGTCCGGTTCGCATTTCTGAAGCTCCCGTCGGACGCCGAAGTCATCGCATCACCAGAGGTGGATTCTCAGACTTCCCCGAGGCTACCCTGAGTCCCCAGCAAAGCTGAGGCCTGTGGCTATCGTGGGTGACTTGAGACCGTGACCCCTGGACACCGAGCACATTTGCAAGTGCATCATCTTCTGGGTCTCCCAAGAAGTCGTGCTTTGGGCTCCGAGTAGCCCTAGCCTCCAGCACCACCTGCACCGAAGATCACTGGCCCCCACTCCACGAGTGTCCTGTAAGCCAGCTCCACGTGCGGCGTCACGAGGCTCCTTCGCGGTCGCTAGCCCGTTGGCTAGTAGCCCTTAACGAAGGCCAATCCTTTTCTTACTTGGCATCCTGGTTGCTCCAGGCCTGCCCTCACTTACCCTCGCTGGGTGAGTTCCACAGACCTTGCTGGTCTGCACCATCGACGATCTACATCTTCACCGAGACTTGCCGTTGCCAAGGCTTGTTGGGTCCAATCCGGTCGCCGACACCTCAGCACTCGACAGACATCGTGTACCAGCCCGAATCCTGCTCCTGGTCGCCGACAACGCCTCCTGGACCTCGTGGCTGAAGAGTCAAGACGACCGTCAACGCACCTGAAGCACTCGACATCGGTGGGCATCTGTCCATCGCCTTCCTGGTCACTGGCTAGTGACCCAGACTCTGTCCCCTCTGCTTTCAGGTTCTTCAGAACTCCGATCCACTCTTGGATCCACCCGGACACTTTTCTCTTGGCCGCCAGCAGCACTTTGCAGCAGATCGCCATTCGAAACGACGACGAAACCCGACCCCGAAAGGCACCTATGCACCCGGCTTCCCTGGGTGAGGTAACACGAGTACTCCGGTGCTCCCGTGGGTAGAGACTCTTCAAAGTCCTAGATCTCAAAGGGTTTTGTCCTAGTCCTCTTTTAAGTGTCCCTTTCCTCTATTTTCCCGATCCCGACTTTCTCCATAGAAGTTAACGGCGTATTGCGGTTGTGTATTTACACTGCACGCGTCTCCCGTGGGTCCCCTGTGTCACTACCTTGGGTGGTTCCTTGTGGTCCAAGCACTTCTAGAGGCTCTAGGCCTAGTGTCTAGTTCAGTCGTGGTTCGCATACCACTTTATTGGTATATGGTTTGGTACGCCCCTAGGGCCCAAACGTGTATTTGTGCTATTACTGTGAATTAATAACTTATAACTTATGTACTTCGAACTCTAGCCTCATAAAGAGACTAGAGGGGTGTGTTTAGCAATAAATACATATATTTTGAATATATACCTGGTGTGGTGCTCTTTCATTTGATCACTCAAGAGATTATAGACTGGTAAAACAAGCTGCTTTACATTCCTTCAAGACTTAGCCTGAAGGCTGCTCTCCATAGCTACCACTAGGATAGCTTTCAATAAGGTTGTCTTTAACCTATCTCCAATAAGGGGTTGTTTGGACTGGTGCAAGGTGCCCACTATAATTAGTGGACAGCATATACCAGGCCAACTTCTCACACTAAATACATATATTATTATAAATCACAAAGCATTTAATCTAAATAAACAACCTGAATTGCATTTTTGTTGCCTATCAATGCTTATGATATATTTAGATGGGGACAATAATTCTCATCTTAATTAAAACATGCGCCCATTCTATTACCACATAGAGAAATCCCTTATGGCCATGTATACCTGGCCTCTCACACCAGATATTATTATTGTTGGCAAGCATCTTCAACTGGAGTCTGTGCCCTTGTTTGGCCCACCGCGGTCGTTCTTTGGGATCCTGGTATAGAATAACACACACACACACACACACACACACACACACACGCGCACACACACACGCACGCACGCACGCACGCACACGCATGCGCACGCACGCGCACGCACGCACACGCACACGCATACGCACGCACCGCGCACACGCGCACGCGCACACAAATATATAAAGACCAGTCTACCTTTGAAGTTGCAAAGCAATGGCACTCCCAATGTAGTGGCAACTCCCGATGAAATAAACTGTGATGTAGTGACTGACATACAACCATGATCTGGCAGTGGAACCCTAGCAGGCTCTATCTACCCATCTCCTCCTCTCGACAGTTGTTGCTCTAACTGAAGCTGTCACTTGTGGTTCTATGCACGATTCTCTTAGGCAGGTCCTAAAGATATACAGTAGCAAAACAGGAAGGGATGCACAACAATCTGGACAGAGCTTGTTGGAGGCTCTAGACAACTGCAACCCACTTTCTTTTAGGAACAGCCATGGATGTGATCATGATAAAGTGGTACTTTTGATGCTTATGTGTCTCTTATATGGAGGCAAGTTCAAGATCTATCTGACAATTTATGATTACCTTAAAATGCTATGAGAGGAGCAAAAGATAAAAACACTGACGGACGGTCAAGCAGTTAGGAATGAGTCTAGCTTCTGTCCTATGTTTTCAATGGAGGAATCACTGAGCAGTCATTACCTTAGAACCCACACAGAAATTTTCAAAATATTATTGTAGCACTATGGGTCATGTAACATGATGCAGAACATGTTTTAATTTTCACCACTTTACAACATTCGCTTTGTGGGTTTCAGAGTCCAAAAGGCGGCTGTCGAATCAAGCCTCTGAGCTGTTCATTGATTGAGCAGGGTGATGTTGGAAAAACAAAACCAGTGCCCTGTTAGAACACCATTTCTCCAGTTTTCTTTTGTGGACTGATAATCAATGTTGTTAATTTGATTTCTTAACACTACATTTATTTGGAGATCAAGAAGGCAATGTCTGATCCTATGCCAAAAATGTACATTTTATCCTGTACACATTAATCTTTGTTGAGCATGAGACTGTAGCCAGAGTAAAATCAACCTTTATTATCTACATATTTATTAGTGTACTAATGAATGAGTAAGAAGTCACCAGATACAGAGATGCACTGCTGCTTTGGAGCTACTTCTTGGGAGCTACAGAACGATTCAAGGCACTACTAGGAGTGCATCACTTTTGTGCTGTCACAGTCAAGGCACTGCTAATAACTGCAGGAGGTGCCTACAAGAAGAACAAGTTACTTACCTTCAATAACGCCTTAGCTGATGGAGACTCTGTCAGGCTCCGACTCCCATAGACCCTGGAACTAAAGAGGAGGAAGAGACTCTGCCTCACTGGCCCACACCTTTGTTTCCTTTCCAGCCCCCGGATTCTCTACATGATGTAAATTACACCCAAGATGATCCTGAAACTATGTGTTATGGGCCCTTTAACTCGGGAAGTCCGGAGGCCGAGGAACTTTCAAGCCACGCCCCTTTGAGGAGGGATCTCGCCACGCCGGAAGAGGAAGAGCGGTTCGTACGGGAGGACGAGGGCGCGTTGAACTGGGAGAGAGGATCCGCTGAGCCGGATGCGAGACCCACTGTGCGGCAACCCCGAGGAGTGACGAAGAGCGAAGACGACCCGCCGAAACAGGATTCCAGCTGTGACCCCCGTGAAGGAGTGCCAGGAGGCCAACGACCCCGCGACTCGCCCAGCTGCGTTCCCAGAGGAGCGTGGCTCGCACAGGTGCGTGCACGATTCCTGGGGAGTGGGAGGCGGGTGGGAGTAACGCCCCAGAGTACCGAGAAGGAAGCCCCTCGTGAGCTCACTAGAGCGGACGGCTTGTGTGTTTCTCTGGCTTTACGGTGGCGGTCTCTTACTCCTATGCACCCTTCCGAATATGGAAAACGGGTGTAATATCTCCCCCACTCCTTCTCCCACACATGAGCCTTGGCGCATAGCGCTGACCCTTGTTTCTTTTGTTTTCTTGTGTCTCCCCCTCCTGACTGGATCGACGGACATTTGGTGGAGAAAACCGGTGTCTCAAGGAGAAGAATAATTCCCCAAGAAGAATCGGGACATTTTTCTTTTTTGTGTATTATAGCCTCAAGTGGCAATAAATCCGTTTACACAGCCTGAATAGTCGCGTGATTCCTGCAATACCTAACATACTCGATCTAAACGCACATTCCTCACCTTAGAATATTCCCCAGGTGTCAGACTGGACCTCTGCACGCCAGTAGGTGGCATTGATTGGCTCTGCGCCAGCGGCCCTGGATGTGATGTTCATGGTGCTTAAATAGGTGCCACCCCAGCACTGTGACATCAGTTTCTTTTCATGACATATCTGTGCCAGAGGCATGGAGCCATGTTAGAAAGCTGATTGCAGACACTAAGGACCTACAGGGAACTTCTAGATGGAAGAAACTGTTCGCAGAAGTGGGGAGCATGGGAGGGTTGGTAAGGAATCTGAGGCTAGATAGAGTCTCTACCAGATAAGGCGTTACTGAAGGTAAGTACTGTGTTCATCTGATACAGATTTCTAGCTGCAGATTTCTTACCTTAGAATAGATATCCAAGCAATTTCTCCCTGGAGGAGGGCCTGCGAACATATTAGACCAAGAAGTCCTGGAGGACTGAATGGGCAAAGTGCCCATCGCGACGCACCTGACTGTCGAGACAGCAGTGTTTGGTAAACGCGTGCAGAGATGCTCTTGTAGCAGCTTGACAGATGTCCAGGAAGGGGACTCTGCGAGCTAACACAGTGGTCACAGCCTTGGCTCTGGTGAAATGAGTATGCAAGCCCTCAAGGGGTTGCTTCTTGGTCAGTGTATAGCCGAATGCAGACCACAACCCATCAGGAGATGGTCTGTTTCTGCACGACTTTTCTTTTCTTTGCTACGGTGTGAGAAGTTGGCCTGGTATATGCTGTTCACTAATTAAAGTGGACACCTTGCACCAGGGCAAATCGACTCTTATGGTAGATAGGTTTAAGACAACCTTTTAAAGAAAGCTATCCTAGTGGTAGCTGTGGAGAGCAGCCTTCAGGCTAAGTCTCGGAGGAATGTAAAGCAGCTTGTTTTACCATATAATCTCTTGAATCACCAAATGAAAAGACACCACACAGGTATATATATCAAATATATATGTATTTATTTCTAAATAACTCTCTACTAATCTCTTTATGAGATTAGAAGACAAACATATGCACAAATCAACGTTTCACAATAAGTTAAGCACAAAATATGGCTGGGGCCCTAGGGGCGTACCAGACCATATACTAAGTAAGAGACTTAGAAACAACGACTTGCAAGGAGACAAGGCCTAGGGCCTTCAGAAGTGCTGGGGCCTCACGAAACCACCCAAGGCAGGTAAGTAAAGGACCCACGGGGGACGCGTGCAGTGTGGATACACAGGCGCGAATCGCCGTTAACTTCAATGGGGCAAGTCGCGGTTGGAAATAAAGAGTTTTAGGATACTTCTATAGAACCTACAAGCAAGTCACTTACAGGGTAAGTAGTTCTAGGGCCCACACCCACAGGAGCACCGTAGTGCTGGAGTTACCTCACCCAGGGAAGCCGGGTGCACAGGTGTCCTTTGGTGTCGGGTCGCGGCGTCGTTTTCAATGGCGAACAAAGAAGACTTGCTGCTTGCGGGAGCTGAAGAAGTGTCCGGTGGAATCCAAGCCTGGATTCTGAAGAAGGATGACCTGAACGCAGAGGGGACAGTGTTCAAAGTCACTTGGCAGTGACCCGGGGCAAGGAAGATGGATGCCCACCGTCGTCGGTCGCTTCAGGTCGGTTGCAGGTGCCTTGACTCTTCAGCCACGTGGTCCAGGAGGCGTCGACGACGACCAGGAGCTGGATTCGGTGTGTCCCTCGACGTCTGCAGCTGACTGCGGTGTCGGCAACTCGATCGGAGCCAACAAGCCTTGGCAGCCGCAAGTCTCGGGGAGATGAAGAAAAG